>JAQQPU010009313.1:20650-33104 GCA_029168905.1 Artemia sp. Kazakhstan ARC1039
CCCCCCCCCCCCCCCCCCCCCCCCCCCCCCCCGCCCCCGCCCCCCGTCCACGCCGCCCCTCGGGGCTCTGGGGGGGTGGCCGGCCGGGGGGGGGGGGGTCATTCGTCCTCCGATCGCTTTTGACAATTAAAAAGGACACAAACCCTCTCAATTCCCAATTGAATGAGTCATTTTGAAGTTTCTACGACAACGTTTTCTATAAAAACTTTATATGCCCCCGGGCATAGGACATAACTTACAACCTTTGCCGGGGACTGTGAGGTGTTTGTCATCCTCAGACATAATTTACGGAGCTTTCAACTCATTGAACAAAATGGCTATCTCAAAATGTTGATTGAATGTGTTCGGGAAAATGTTGGCCATGAAAGGGTGGTTAGTTATCCTCCAACCACTTTCGACTATTAAAAAGGGCACTAGCCCTTCCAATTTCCAATCGAATGAGTCCTTTTGGACGTTTCTATGACAACACTTTCTATTAAACCCTTATATGTCCCCATGCCATAATATACAACCCTTTCCCTGAGAGTTTCGGGGGGAGTGGGGGTGTCATCTTCAAAGACACAATTTACGGACCTTTCAACTACGTTGAACAAAATGGCTATCTCCAAATTTTGATTGAATGTGTTCAGAAAAATGTTGGGCGTGAGAGGGGGGTTTGTTATCCTCGACACTTTCGACTATTAAAAAGGGCACTACCTTTCAATTCCCAATTGAAAGAGCCCTTTTTGAAGTTCTACGACAACACTTTCTATAAAACCCTTATATGCCCCAGGGCATAACTTACAGCCCTAGCCCTGAGGGCTGTGGGGGGATTGTCATACTCAAAGACATAATTTCCAGACCCTTCAACTACGTTCAACAAAATGGCTATATCAGAATGTTGATCGAAAGTGTTTGGGGAAGTGATGGGCGCGGAGGTGGGGAGATTCGTCCTCCAATCGCTTTTAACTATTAAAGAGGGCACTAGTCCTCTCAATTCCCAATTGAATGAGCCCTTTTGGAATTTTCTACGAAAACGCTTTTTATAAAAACCATATATGCCCCGAGGGCAAAGCTTACAACTTTTGCCGGGGGCTGTGGGGGGTTTGCCATCCTCAAAGACATAATTTCCGGAATTTTCAACTACTTTGAACAAAATGGCTATCTCAAAATGTTGATTGGATGTGTTTGGGGAAATGGTGGGCGTGAGAGGGGGGTTAGTTGCCCTCCAATCAGTTTTCTACTATTAAAGAGGTCATTAGCCCTTTCAATTTCCAATCGAATGAGCTCATTTTTAAGTTTCTACGACAAAGCTTTCTATAAGAGCCTTATATGCTCCCAGGGCATAACTTACAACCCTTACCCTAAGGGCTATGGGAGGGGGGGGGGGGTGTCATCCTCAAAGACCTGATTTCCGGAACTTTAAACTACGTTGAATAATACGGCTATCTAAAAATTTTGATTGGATGTGTTTGGGGAAATGGTCGGCGTCAGGGGGGTTAGTTGCCCTCCGATCACTTTCTACTATTAAAAAGGGCACTAGCCCCTTTAATTTCCAATCAAATGAACCTTTTTTGACGTTTCTACGACAACCTTTTCTATAAGGACCTTACATACCTCCAGGGCATACCTTACGACCCTTCCCCTGAGGGCTGTGGGGGTTGTCATCCTCGAAGACCCAATAAGAACTTTCAGCTACGTTGAACAAAATGGCTATTTCAAAATTTTAATGAGATATGTTTGGGGAAATGGTGGGCGTGAGAGGGGGCTTAGTTGCCTTCCAATCACTTCCAATATCCTATTGTTCTTTCTTGAACACGCTGAGGGCTTGTTTTTTTTTCTTACCTGTTAGAGAAAGTGCGCAGTTAAAGGTCAATGAAATTTATCATAGTAGTTCAGTTCGTTCAACTTAAAACATCAATTTCTGCCAACAAGAAAGTCAGAAAAGGTTATACGGTTCTAACATGATGAATTGAAACTGCTAAAGTATTTCATTGCAGAGGCATCATCTTATAATGACATATCAACTTATAATTACCACAATTTACACGTACTATGTCGATGACAATCATTTGAAAAAAAAAAAAAAAAAATCAAAAGGGACTCCACTCCTCTAGATATTGAAAATTGTAGGTTAAGAATACAATATTTTCTTACTAGGGCGAACCAATGAGAGATCAAGACGGATTATTCCACCAAGAAAGAATTTAAGGCTACTTAGATTACAAAAAAAAGTATTTCAGAAGGTTTCGATTGTATGATGGCTCCTTTTTGATCAAAGTGCGGGGAAAATGACCATTCAGAACATAAGATGTTTGAAACTGACTGACGTAAGCATGGATATTTTCGGCATGGCTACTAGGGAAACAAGTTCACTTGTTAAATTTTTCAAAAGTAACTGTTAAAATAGTACTAAACATATGAGGATGTATATCCAAATGGACATGTACCCATTAATATTTGCATCACAGAGAGCACTTTCTGATGAATGAAGTAACCAAGATCTTTTTGATAGTAATTGTTTATTTATTTTCAGCTTTTGTTCTTATAAACCCGGCCCTTGCGGCTTGTGTTTAGTTAGATACACACATAAAATATACTTAGTCCTTCTCATAGCCCTAAGAAAGAAAAATGAAACAGCAAGATTTCAGGAAATCATGAAAGTGAATTCACGGGCCCAACTCGTCTTATCTAGTATCCCATATCGTGTAAAATTGTATATTTTTTAACATTAGTTGTTTTTTTTTTTCCTGCCTCATAGAACTTTGAATAGTGAATACAACTTCATGATCTTTATTTCTCTCAGATAGGGACCAAACCAAAGTTATAATATTTGAGCGTACACATTAGGCATAGCGAATACGATTGAGCTATCAATCAAGCAACAAAAGAGCTTTTTTCAAACATAAAAAATCTGATAAAACTGATGAAAAATTATTCATTGTGTATAAAAACAGTTTTTCTATGAAAACTGTATCAGATTGTTCACAATCAAACCTCTTTTTTCTTCTTTACTCTTTAGAACCATCATATAACTTCGAGGCTCTGGGGTTGTCTCAGTCACTCTTACCAAGGGGCTGGTTGTCATAGTATTTTTAGAGTACGAAATTCAGAAATAATTGACTGTCAAAATGTTTTGTTACTATTAAACAAACGCCAAGAAGGAGGCTAGGCTCACAAGATAATGTGCTGAAATGACAAGAGTTGTAAAAGGCGATGGTTGCGAGGCATTTGTCAGGAAGACATCTTTCAACAAAGGAGAAAAGAGACACAGGTTCTTCTCAGAGACTTGAAAACCCGCAAGCATACTTAAGATGAAATTAAAACAATAATTTATTTCTTGATGCATGCTTACTCCCTAATTCAAATCTTTATTCACTTTTTGGGTGGTACCTACTTTTCAAATGGCTGGCGTATTTGACCATGAGCCATCATAGATTTTTGGTTTTAGAAACCAAAAACCCACTAAAAATTGCATAGCCATCCCTTGTAAAAAAAAGAAAAAGAAAAAAAATACCTCGATTTTATCAAGTTTAGCATCACACCAGTAAAGTTTTTGCTCAATCAAATCGACAGCAATGCCATTTGGCCAGCCAAGTGATGTATTTGCAATGATTTTCCTTTCACTACCATCCAAATAGGCTCGCTCTATGAGTGCAACTTTTCCCCAGTCTGTCCAAAACATTAGACCAGCTTCAGGGTGAAGAGCCAATGCTCGAGGCTCATCTAGCGCTTCTGATATAACAATCTGAAATAAGCAAAAGCATAATCCATGAGATGAATATAACGGATTATGATACCCAGCGTCGTAATGGGCTTAGGTCTAACTCGAATAAATTATTTTTACTAGAGAATACAATTGTTACAAAAAAAGAAAGCTAGAAAATGAAAAAAAAAAAAACACGAGCAATAGCAAAAACAAAAGTTGCAGGGAGTTATAAAAAAGAAAAGTGAAGTTCCAATTGCCAACAGCAAATGGCTTAAAAATTTCAAATGTCTTCAGCAGCCAAATAGAGAGAACTTATGTCGAAAACAATATAAAAGAATTCTCTCAGAGAATATTAAAATTTTACGATGAAGGCACACTCATAGAATCAGAACAGAGGACACCTCAGCTCGTTGTTTCCTCCTTTCCTCTGATTCTAATGCTAAAATATTTGACTGATTGCAGCTGGCAGAGATTATACCACTGATTTATATTACCGGGAGGCTTAAATGGACTAAAAGGACTGACGCTTTGAGACCATGACACAAAAGATCAAGTAAAGGAATATTTTTCAAAGAAAGCACATTAGCGACTTAAGCCCTCAAAAAAAAGTAGTGCAAATAACTGAAGCCTCTCGCATAATGATACAGCTTACAATAAAACAAATGTGTACTATCCAGATGCATTTTGCCAAACTTACCAAACTTTATCCGAGATCATGGTTTTACCTCTACGATAAGCTCAAGCCTCTCATATTTAGCACACTCCAAAAATGAATTTTTGTTTTTATTTACAGATGGGACTGGAGCAAGACATCCTCTGGTAAGGCTACGTAAAGCTATAGTACCAACTGAGACTAACGGGTCACAGTTGCGGAGCAACAAGACCGTCCATCAGATTAGAATTAACCCCTCTAAAGGCCCAACAAAAGTCCAAATTGTCATTCAAGAAGCCCGTTTTAGGAATGCAGATGATAGAGAATGCCAATCTCCCACAAGATACAAATGAGCACGGACACGCTAGACCATACCCATAGTTGTTAACCTAATTCTCTTGAATGAATTCCACCAGCCTTCCTAGAAACTGGATAGCGAAGAAACTTTAATAGCCGCCCCTCCCCCAAACCCTCTAACATAAGTGAAAACCTCTTCTGGTGGATGCCCAAATCACAAGATTCAGAATACGCGCCCCCCTGTGACCATCAATAAGTAAAAGCGTTTATATTTGTCTCAGTCTAGTTTTGGGCTTGAGCCTTATATGCATACAAAACTTCAAAACACTCAATCCAAATAGAAAGTTTCTTATAAAAATTGGGACTTGGAATTTCCTGATTGACCTTTCTAGAATCATTTTCCAGAAATCTAGAAGACATATCGAACTGTCTAAAAAAGAATTCTACTAATTTATTTACTTATTTTTAACCCATGGCATATATAAATTACACTTGTGGAGTAAAACAAAGAAAAAAAAGAGAATACATTACTACTATTCAACAATTAAATTAACAACACAGAAGGACTAAAGGATGATTGGGCAAAAATCGGCAAAAGCTGAATCTGATAGCTCTCCATGCACCACGGCCATCTTTGCTGTTCCATCGGATACCCCAGACTTACGAGTGTTTTTACTATTACTGCTCCAAGACCTTCCTGGAGCCAAGCATACCACCGGATATCGAATGCAACGATGAGCCAGGGGCTTGCAAAGAGAAATAAATGCAACAACAAGCAGGCATGCCAGGGGGGTGGGGGAAATAAACTAAAAAAATTACAATATCTAAAAAAAAGACCAAATTTTCTTAACACCTTTCTTCTTTAGAAGGGGGTAAAAACCAGAAAAGTAGAGGATAGAATGATTACAAAAAATAGAATAAACCCTACCCAGTATATGACTAATTATACTTTCTTCGATTAGGAACAATCTTAGAATAGAAAGTCTGGATTTTCTTTCTAACATCACGAGCAGTACATTGCCGTTGACTAGAAATTGAGTTAGTAACAATAATACTCAACCACTGAAAAGAAGGAACGGAAGGTATAGAAAAACCGCGGCAAACAAATGGACATGAGAAGAAGTCAAACCATTAAAAACTAAAAATTCACATATCCGCATAAGCCAGATATGATCCATCTGAAAGCCCAATAAAATATTTGGTATAGATTAATTAACTACGTTCACACCATGCTGAACTAGATATCGGATCACTATTACAAGGATCATGTTAATCCAACTCCTCAAAATTGTTCATTTTGGACCAATCCGTTTTAGATGCTGGAAATTCCATAACCTCATAACGAATGAATTTAAGATACTTTTATATTCAGTCTTTGTTTTCTGCTTTGTATCTGCAATACATCCTGACTTAGGTCTACCACATTCTTCCCAAATTCTCAGCCAAAATTTTGCTCTATTATTAAAATTCTTTTAAAGATATTAAAATTCCTCAAGAGTATGGCAGCCCATATAGATTTCCGCATTTTCACACGAATACGCTTTTCGGGGACCGCAATTTTTTCAGCTTCTTTGATACATCTAATCCTAATAACTATCACCCTAATAACTATCACGACCACGCTTACTACCCATTACTTTCAACTGGAGTAAATAATAAGGCAAATGAATGCAATTTAGCAGTATGGATAAAGCCGACACATACAAAGCACTATTGGTACTTTTCCAATTACTACGCTTAAACCATTTAGACTTCCAAAAAGGGCAAAATGTCTATGGATACGTTTCAAATCAGCAGTAAACGAAAGCGATAAATGATCACAGATACTAGTCTCAAAATCAACATGAACATTTGAGAGTTTTAACCGTAACAAGCTCAGAACATAATCAATGTTGGAAAAACTACCAGACTGATGGGATATAAGAGTATGGTAAATTTTTGTTCACAATCACATAAGGAGGTATGCGCTCCAATGTTTCAAGGGATCAGTAACTATTGTCCATCCAGACCGGAGTTAGAGTCACCAAGAGCTATAAAATCAAATTTACTTAAGCAGACACGATTCACCACGAAACTTAACTCTCTGTTAGAGACATTTAACAAGGTTTCTTACGGGCAAACGGCATCGAAGTTTTCGTACAGATCGTCAATATAAGCATCTTTATCTTTAGCGCCACTTATATGCGATATGATTGAAATTCCTAAAGTCATCTAGAAGGCTGCTGATTTGCAAAGCCACAAAGAACAGAGCATTATATGCCATAGAACACATATCTGACATTACAAATAGCCAATTTTGCTGTTGTACTGCATGGATATTCTTGTGTAGCAATACGAGCAACAGCATAACAAGCACATTTGGGGGCAGGACTGAACCAGAAGACTGAAAACGGTAGGATGGTCGGCTTTTTAAACAGTTCCCTGGAATTTTTTTAAACACGCTAAGTCTGAAGAATTCGTAAACTATTCGTACACCGTCTTTGAAATAAGTAGCTTTGCCAAGACACCTTAAAATCAATCCTAACTGCTTTTTAAGAGCCCAACCTTTTAGAAGCAACAATACCACTAACACCTTTGATAATGCAAGAATATTTCTCGGAAACTTCTTTAGTTGAGGTACCAGCAAGAATTAATGGCACAGATACCTGGCAAGTTTTGACGACATACGTTTTAATATTGACCGACCATTAATTGTGGATGGGGTAAATAGTGGAAACAAGTTCATGGCCACCTGAATTTTTCAATAGAATTTTTCTACTTTAATAGGATCCGATAGAAGATGGCACTTGAGAGACGATAACAGTTATCATCTGATGACTAGAGCATGCAATTTCTGGAAGTTGAGAGTAATTTAAGTTATTATTATCTAATTTTTGCTGAGGCAGTTTGCACGATTTGATGGACTGCAGACTTTAGAGGATAATTGTGAATAGGCCACAGCCGGCAACACTAAAACTTCAGTCGAAAGTTTAATGACACAAGCTGGCATAGCGAAGCTTGGTTCATCCAGAGGCTGGCCACGACGATGCTCCCAAAAAAAGTGACTTTAGTTATTTCACAACTAGAAAAAAGTGACTACCAAGAGGCACTTCAGAGCACAGGCAGGTGAACTATACGGAAGTCAGTTACAGCCTTATGATCATCATTGCGCTCTACCAGCTCGCGAGGTTACGGAAAAGAAGGCTGTTGTTTTCTTCTTTGATTAATTTATTTGCTCATACAAAATGAAAGGAACTTCAATGAAAGCATAACTTAGATTATGGTACCAAAAACAAATGACTTGAGTAAAACGAAACTTGTGACTATTTACGAACAGAATAATACATACGATTAGGTTCGAAACAGGTTCGTTTCGTTTAATCGATTCGTTTACTCTTCGTGGGGAGTGACAAAGGATCCAACTGAAATAATAACTATTCTCCTTAGACTTTCTCTATGTTCCTCCATACGGATGTTTCTTACGACGTAGAGAATATCGCTGCAGCCCATTAGGTAGGAATCTGGCTTGGGAAGGCCAAAGCAGATAAGCCTTCATAAAAACTCATTTACAGGACATTCCGTCAACAAATACCGTGCAGCAGCTTTGACAAGCTTCCTAACTCCCATGAAAAGTTTCCGATCTTTCTTAGTCGCTTTCGAAGAACGAGGGGCTACCAGGATTCGCTCGTTACAGAATAACTGCTCTAGATATACTTAAGCAGTACTGTCTAAGCTTTCAAATCCTACGACGAGGCGGCGGTTGACATCATCGGCACGTACAATCTGCTTGAAAAAAAACTGTGCACAAGCGTCGCAGCTCAAAATTTAGCACACGAATCAACGGCTCTTGACTGGAAACACCCCAGTGAATGCAGTGAAGGTATTTCCAGAATTTACAACAAACTCAATTTCAGCTTTCATTGCTGGCTTTCTTAGCCACTTGACAATTTTCAAAATTTCGGATTTGACATATGGTACTTTAAGCACTTTTTCTTTGGAACGCTTTCCAGGAAAAAATAAAAAAGAACAGGTTATTGCTCGAACAAACGACTTCCAGATTCTCCTACGGTACACAACGTCGTGGGAACATGTTTAACGAACTTATGTCACCGAGCTTAAAACTTACTTTTTCTTAACTTAAAACTGACACTGGCTAAAATCGTCACAACGAGCAGGCCATCCACTGAAAAAATGGTAAACAACAATGATCAAATCGAAGCATTCCTCCCCGAGTTCCTGTAGTCCTTTCTGGAACAAATTATGCACTGCGTGGATGTCGCAAGTACCAATACCTAAAAGACCTTTTGAAAACCGCTTTTTCTTTTCTGAGTCGACCATTGATCAAACTTTCTTATTAACAGCTGGGTCATTGCCCGCAAGAATCAACAATCTCTCAATTGGAAGCCCTTCGCCTTCTAAAAACTGGAGGAGCTTCTTGCTCCGATCCTCACTGGTAGCCAGTGTTGCCACTACAAATTTTCAAAACCTGTGAAAAAATGCCAAAAAACCTGTGAAATTCGTCAAAAAACCTGTGACCACTTTTAGAGCGTGTTCAGGCATTCTTACATTCTTACTACAGTTTACATTTGTTACTCTGAAGTAGCAGCACTATAATGCTACTAGCAAAGATACTTAAACCTGGGAAAATCTGCCTCTGGCCATAAATACGTCATGGAAAATCGAGAGGCATGCTACCAAGTGGTCTGTTCCCTGCATGAGTTCTGCAGGTATTTCCAGCTTTGACATTAACGCTACATATAAATTACATGTAGTGCTTTTCAATTTCAATAGATGACAGAAAGATATCGTCATGAGAATGTCAACAGAGCGAAATTTTATATAAATACCGCTACCTATTTTAGTCGGAAAGTAAAGGACCAATCATCTAGACTCATTTTCACTTCGATAATTGCATTAGCTATGCAAAAAAGATACGAGTAGTTCATCTTCGGTAGCTATTACGGATCTATGGGTTAAACTTGAAAATAAAATTGTTCAATCTGCATGGAAAAACGTATGATCACCTCTGCACGGTTTTCGGCATCGTGTAATTGCATCTTAAGTTTAGACACATAGGATTTTCCTTAAAGACCATGTGCAAACCTGACAGAAATCCCAATTCCCAGATTAGAAATCTATTCGCAGTACCAGGCAGGAACTATAAATTTTTTGGTTCGTGCATTTTCAATCAAATTTTGTAAGTTTCGCCCAATAGCGCAACTTATGATGCAGGGAGAAAGAATGGCAAATTACGCTGCTTAGATAGAAGTTCGCAAGATAATGGAAGGTAGAATAAAAAGATGTAGTTTGTTGCAAAACAAATTTGTTAAGTTCAGCCTTCATTAACAGATTCCTCCGCCAGATTCCGGGATCTAGAACAAAAGACTTCGATCACATTAACCACTCAGCCAACTGATTGGTCAAGTGGTTAAAATTGTTAAAGAAATCCTCTATCTTGCCGTTTTCTGAACATTTAGAAGTAGCCCTGAGCTACTTAAGGCAATTGTAGGGCTGAATTATCTAGCGAAAAAGTCTTCACTGCATTTTTGTTTAATTTAAGTTAAAATCATGCAGTGTTCCTAAATTTTGAGCATTTCAAAACTTGACGGACCAGAAATCTGCTTTAAAGAATTGCATTTAACTAACACAAAGCAAAACTTCTTGAAGAAGTAAAATAAGTTGGTAGATCATAAAAAAAGAAAAGGGGCATTTCACACGTTAATTTTGCCGAGGTCTAAAGCAATCACTAGACATCAAACTTGGTCTTCTTCTTCTTCTAATTCACAGCAGGTGGCCTATTCAGTTGGTACTATTTAGCCCTCTTCTTTTTGCTTCACTCTGTGGGCTAAAGAGCTACTGTCTTGGTTGTCTCTTATTTATTAGATATTCTCAGATATCTTTCAGTAGATCTTTTGACTCAAGGAGTTCAAATATAAGATGATAGATATCGATTTCTGTGCTCTGTGTGCAGGTATAGTTGGCTAGGCTCTTGGCTGATAGTGAGATTTTGTGGTGTTTAAAGCATTTTAACAGTTTACAAAGCAAGGTATGCTGTGCAGACGTCAGCATATTACAGTCAAATAGGCAATGGTCAATTGTTTCATTATTCATATTACAATGCCTGCAAAGAGGGGACAGGGGAATTGAACCACTTGAATTAGAAAATTTATATGAGAATGCAAGGAAATTTAGTCCATTTGTTCCAGAACGAATTCTATGATAAATTTTAGAAAGATACTTATTGGGAAAGGGGGAAAGGATAGGATTAATCTTATTAAAATTAATATCTGATAGCCTCCATCGGTAAATATCTCTAATTGGGATTGGTCTCCCACTTGGCTGGTCAATATTTATAGCATTTTTTGCTATTTCATCAACCTGATGATTACCACTTATGCAAGAGTGGCTAGGAATGTATTGAAAATAAGTTTTTATGCCACTTGAAGCAAGATTATCAATAATACTGAGACAATGACAAGTGTCAATGTCTAACTTATATTGAGGGGCTGAGGCCAGCAACTCAAGGCTTGATAGAGAGTCGGAATATATGATAATATTATTTGAATTTGCAATCAAAGGTTGGTTTTCCTTAAGGTGTTCTAATGCCATAATTATGGCATTTAACTCAGCAGACATTATAGATAAATTATTATATAATCTCTCGCCCATTGCAATTTTCAGGTGAGGAAGGAAAACACCACTTGCAACCTTCTCATTCATTTTTGACCCATCAAAATATATTTGGAAGTGATTTTTATAGGTAATTGTATTAAGTTCTGCAAATTTTTTCTGGACAAAAGCAATGGGGGTTAAATCTTTATTCCAATTTGATAATTCATTATTTATTATGGGACTTTACCAATTCCATGGGGGGGATCGGGGGAAAGTGGGTGCAATAGAGTTTGCTGGTATGGGGAACTTCTTCTGAATATTGGCATACTCATCTGCAATGCCTCTATACATGGCTGGATTTCTCAACCAATTATGTAATGTGTGTGAGCTATTTGATTCAATTTTTGTAAGATGTTTTGTCAAGAGAAACCTACGTCTCTCCCTTATTGTTGTTAATCCACTCTCCATAAGCAGAAACTTGGTGCTTGTGGGATTCCTAAGACCAAATATGAGACGTATTATATCATTTTGTGTTGTTTCAATTTTTTGCATCTGGGTCTTTGCACATGCACCATAGACGATGAGCCCATAGTCAATATGGGGTCTTATATGTGATTTATAAAACTGGAGTAAGGTTTTTCTCCTTACATCCCCATGGTGTGGAAAGAAGTCTTTTTAGTATATTTGTTTTTCTATAGCATTTTTTTATTGTGTTTGAAATGTGGAGGTGGAAATTAAGTTTTTGGTCGAGCATGAGACCTAGGTAATTAATATGATTATCTTCTGGAATAGTTGTTTTATTTAGAGTTAGTTATGCATCAACATGGTTTCGCTTCCGGTGAAATTGGATTATTTTTGACTTGGTGGGTGCAATGGGTAAATCTGAATGTTGAGAGAATTTTTCAAACTGGAAAAGTGACTTTTGCAGATTTGACTGTGCTATCTGAAAGGTGTTGCCAGATGACCATAGCACCAGATCATCAGCATATTGTAGATTTGTGTGGGGTAGGCTCATGTCCCAGAGATATAGGGCAAATAGGAGGCAACTGAGGACTGCTCCCTGAGGTAGGCCTTTGGTTATTGTCTTTTGGGGTGAAGAGGGTGAACCAACAAAAACGATGAAACTTCGCACTTCTATGAAGGATTTAATAAAAGATACTAGCTTAGGGGGTACTCCAGGGTTTGCAAGTTTGTTTAAGAGGATTTGGTGGTTCACATTGTCATAT
>JAQQPU010009314.1:0-33104 GCA_029168905.1 Artemia sp. Kazakhstan ARC1039
CTATATACTTGAACATTAGGGGGTGGGGTAAAGTTTAAACTTACCTCCCATTTACATCAGAAATGAAATTTACCCCCCCCCCCACTAATGTGCAAATATATACCCTGAATTGGTATATATAGGCTAGAGGTGGGGGTAGGCTAAAATTCATTTCTGACAAAAATGATTGTTAAATTTGGAAAGAGCATTAACAAGGCATTGAATGGTATGCTTACTTTATTTGTAAGTCAATAATATGATTTGTGAAAAATTTACCTCTTGTTTTGCTTAATTGGCTAGGCTATTTACAAATCAAATCCTAACAGATAGGGACAGAGTAGCCTAGGCTATACCCCTGAGCTGTGCAAGATTATAAACACTTTAATAGCCTATGCTGGTACTAGGCTTCCATGAAATTGGAATACGGATCCATTTTAGAATACTTTACTCAGCTGGAAAACAAGCATCCAAGTCGAAAGTCAGAATTTAGGTGAAAACAATTTAGCTGATGAAAATGACGTTAAAAAACTGGCCTAGAATATGTTATCTAGGATAATAAACCTTTGAAGATTAAAACTGAGGCAATATACAATAAGTAAAATGGTTTTTCTCACATTTGAGAGAAAGAGGGATCACTAGGCTAGCATTACTCCTTTTAATCTTAAGCCCTACCTTGAGAAAACAAAATGGAGGCGTTTTATTTAGGGAATTGATGAAAACAAAGGAATATTCCAGTCAGCGTTTCCATGACTCCTGCTCCTGCCGTTTGCCTGTACCATTTAACCTAATACTTGGAAAACTATAGATTTTACCATTCGCTTCCAAGTCCAGGGGACTTGTTGGTCGTGTGTCAATTCTATGACACAATATTCCACCTCTAAACCACAAGCAACCAAGCCTATTAGGCTTAGGTATTACTTGTTCGCCACCTGTGAGCCCAAGCAAATTCAATTTCAGATTTTGCACACAACTCAAGTGGACATTGTCAGTCATGCGTCACCTAATTTCAATCCAATATTTTATGCCTTAATTCTATGACTATCTACATTAGTTCTGCCCTAGGAATGACATAGAGACGGATGATAGATCGATTTATCTATCAACAAGTGAAATGATATCATTTTTATACAATCCTAAAAAGGGCCTATCCCAGAATTGCCTCTAAAAACCACTCGGACTACCTGTCTTGTTTTTTTCTACAATTAGCCATGTCTTGATGAATCGCCAAACCTTTGTTTCTTTTTATTGTTCAGGTGGTGGGACATTTTTTTTTCTTCCAACGATTTATCTAGTGCAGGTTCTTGATTTTCAAAGGTACGGTAAGCATTGATGACCAACTTTGTTTCTTTTAATTGTTCAGGTGGTGGAGCAAAAACTTCTTTTTCTTCCAACGATTTATGTAGTCCAAGTTTTTGATTTTTGAAGGTATGGTAGGCATTGATGACCTTATCCATGTCAAAATCCAAAACCCAATCATCATCGCTATCGTTTTCAATTTGTTTGGTTCGTTTTACCTCAGCTTGTCTTTCGTCATTATGAAATACATATTGCTGAACTTTTGATTTTTTAAAAAAGATATGATAGGCATTGATGACCTTAGCCATGTCTAAATTAGAAAACCAATCATCATTGATATCATTTTCAATTTTGACACGTTTTTATTCTTGCTGTCCAGGTTGATTTTCATTGACTAGCTCACATGTCCTGTGTTGCATGTCTTCTAACCGCGTGTGTCTTTACTCTTCATTTTCATTTTTGACTTGCTCACATGCTCCGTGTCGCAAGTCTTCTAACCGTGTTTGTCTTTGCTCTTCATTTTCTTTTTTGACTCGCTCACTTGCTCGGTGTCGCATATCTTCTAATCGCATTTGTCTTTGCTCTTTATTTTCATTATTGGCACTCTATAATTGTCGTTTTCACGCATCTTCTAACAGCACGTGTCTTTGCTCTACATTTTTATTTTTAATACAATTTTGGATTTTGATTACTTCAGACAATTTATCAATGGCCTTTGCTTTAGCTGCCTGTATTGGTGTTGTCGAAATTGATGGTCCAGGTTGTCGGTTTTAACATCTTATCACGTTTGATAGTTCAGGTGATGGTTCCACAGACTCATAATTTATAGTAGTTAATTTAAAAAACTTTTTCCACAAGAAAAGTTTTTCAAAGAAAAGCAAAGAGCTCCATTAAGCCGAGAATGAGCAAAAAAAGTCAAATAATTCTCCAAGCACAATAATCTTCCAAATCACTATCAATAGATAAATGAAACTCAAAATGAACAGAAATTACAATAAACAGCCGAGTCAAACACAAAACGAGCAAAAATTAACATGAGTAATTCTGGTAACCCTTATGTCTTCTCAAGACCCATACACAATTTGCGCTTTACTGAAAAAAAGAAAACAAACAAACAAATGACCGTGGATTGCCACTTTAATTGACATATACTGATATTTCTTCCTTAAGGATTGATAATTTTTCATTTATGAAAGTAGAAAAGGTTAAAACATTTCAAAGTATTTTGTTTTCAGTAAAGCGCAAATTGTGTTCTGATCTTGTAATTTCTTGTATTGTAATTTCTGTTCGCTTTGAGTTTCATTTATGTATTGATAATGATTTACGATAGTTTTACGCTTGGAAGATTATTTGACTTTATTTTTGCTCATTCTTGGCTTAATGGAGCTCTTTACTTTTCTTTGAAAAACTTGTCTTGTGGAAAAAGCTTTTAACATTAATTTCTGTTCGTTTTTTATTGACTTAGTCTTTTTCATGGATTAATTAAAAAAAAAACTCCGAAAAATAAGTTTTTCTAAGAAAAGTAAAGGCCATTTTAAACTTAAGCCCAGCAGATACAAATACCTGTTAAAATTCAAACTCAAAACGACCAGAAATTACTCTTAAAGAATAAATTACAACCAAAGCGAACAGAAATTAAATAAACAATCATAGCAAAAAACTGAATAATAATATCAATGAATAAATAGACCTTAAAGCGAGTAATGCTTAGATTGAATATGAAAATCAAGTTTAAAACGAAAAAAAATATTTTCCTATTGAAGTATAAATGAAACTTAAAACGAACAGAAATTAAATAAACAATCAATGCAAATAAACATACAATAGATGTTAATGTAAATTAATAAAAAAAAAATCTTAAAACGAGTGAAACTTAAATTGAATATACAAATCAAGCTTGAAACGAACAAAAATCACTACAAACAAGAGTTTGGGTATCACCTCCTTCTCCCACTGTAAAAGTCTAAAACCTACTGCGTCATTGGTGCTTTACTGAAAACCAATTTAATGACACATATTTTCTTTTGTGCTTCATATTAAAAATAAACATTAAAACTATAGTAGCATTTTGAACTGATGAGCTTTCAGCAATTAATATCATTATACATCAAATATTCAGTTTAATCTATTAGCTCCTTTTAAAGTTGTTTAAGACGAATATAGTTTCACTACAAACAAGTGTTTGGATACTGCCTCCTTCCTTAACTGTAAATAAAAATCAAAAGCTTACTGCGTCATTGGCGTTTAACTGAAAACGAATTATATTACAAATATTTTCTTTTCCAGTTCTTACAGCATTGAAAATAAAAATAAAATTACAGTGAAATAAATTCTTGAACGGATGGATCTTTAAACAATTAATATGATTATACATAAAATATTCAATTTTATGTTGTTTATACTTTCCAAGACTGTTCAAGACGCATATAGTTTTCAGTAAAGCGCCAATGACGCAGTAGGTTTTAGACTTTCACAGTGAGAGAAGGAGGTGATACCCAAACTCTTGTTTGTAGTGATTTTTGTTCGTTTCAAGCTTGATTTGCATATTCAATTTAACTTTCACTCGTTTTAATTGGGTCTGTTCATTTTAAGTTTCATTTATACTACAATAGCTAATTTTTTTTTCGTTTTCAGCTCGATTTTCATATTCAATCTAAGTATTACTCGCTTTAAGATCTATTAATTCATTTATACTATTACTTGTTGTATGTTTCTTTGCTATGATTGTTTATTTAATTTCTGTTCGTCTTGGATAACATTTATTCTTTAATAGTAATTTCTGGTCGTTTTGAGTTTGAATTTTAAATGGTATTTGTATCTGCTGATCTTAAGTTTAAAATGGCCTTTACTTTTCTTTGAAAAACTTATTTTTCGGAAATTTTTAAAAAAATTAATTTTTGTTCGTTTTTTATTGCAAAAAGTTTCAAGTTTTTAAAAATTCTTTATTTCAAAACCAAACTTTTTTTGAAAAAAATCAAATGTTCATCAAAGTATCAAAACTGGTATCAAAGTGAAAAAATGGGTTTGTGTCAACCTGGGAGTTTTTATTATCTAATTTTTGAACTGTTTTTAATAAAATGGCTATCTCAAAATTTTTATCGGATGGGTTTGGGGAAAATGGGTGTGTGGGGGGGGGACTAATTTACCTCCGGTCTCTTTTGAATCTTTAAAAGTGAACTAGAAATTTCTATTTTCAATCAAATGAGCCCTCTCTGAAGTTCATACGGGCATCCCTTCTATAAGAATCATATATATCCCCAGAGTATAGCTTACAACGCCTGTCCCTGGGCCCTGGGGGTTGTGTCGACCCCCGAGCTTTAATATCTGATGGTTGAACTATTTTTAACAAAATGGTCACCTCAAATTTTTATCGGATAGGTTTATCAATCCGATTAACCCAAAGGTTTGGAGGGTGGGAGGGGCTAGTTGACCTCCGATCTTTTTTAACTTTGAGAAAATGAACTAAAACTTTTAATTTCCATCCAAATGAACCCTTTCTGAAGTTTATATGAGCATCCCTTTCATAATAACCACACACGGCCCCAGGACATAGCTTACAATGCCTCCCCCGGGCCCTGTGAGATTGTGTCGACACCGGAGTTTTTTTTTATTTGACCTTTGAACCATTTTGAAAAAATGGCTCTCTCAAAGTTCTTATCGGATGGGTTTGAGGAAAATAGGACGTGGAGAGGGGGCTAGTTGCCCTCCGATCTCTTTTGACTCTTAAAAAGTGAACGAGAACTTTCAATTTCCAATCATATGAGCCCCCTCCGAAGTTTATACGAGTATATCTTCCATAAGAACCATATATGCCCCCACAGCAATACTTACAACGCCTGCCCCGGGCCCTGGGGGGGGGGCTGTGTCGACAAAGGATATTTTCTTATCTGACCTTTGAACTATTTTTAACGAAATGGCCATATGTAAAGGAGTTTTTGTTACATGATCTTTGTACTATTTTTAACAAAATGGCTACCTTAAATGTTTATCACATGTATTTGGGGAAAAAGGGCTTGGGGGGGGGGTTAGTTGCCCTCCGATCACTTTTGACTCTTAAAAAGGGCACTAGAACTCTCGATTTCCAATCGAATGAGCCCCCTTTGAAGTTTTTACGAAGACCCCTTTTATATGAAGTGCCTCTGGGGGAAAAAAATGGAGTGTGGGGGGAGGCTAGCTGCCCTCCAATCACTTTTGACTCTTAAAAAGTGAATTACAACTTTCAATTTCCAATCAAATGAGCACTCTATGAAGTTTATACGAGTATCCCTTCCATAAAAACCATATATGCCCCCAGGGCATAACTTACAACGCCTACCCCCGGGCCTTGGGGGTTGTGTCGACACCGGAGTTTTTTGTTATCAGAACTTTGAACTATTTTTGACAAAATGTTTATCTCAAAATTTTTATCTAATGCATTTAGGGCGTAGAGGGGGGGGGGGGCTATTTGCCCTCTGATCTCTTTTGACTCTTAAAAAGTAAATAAAAACTTTCCATTTCCAATCAAATGAGCCCTCCCCGAAGTTTATACGAGTATCCCTTCCATAAGAACTATATATGCCCCTAGAGCATTACTCATCACGCCTGCCTCCAGGCCCTGGGGGTTTGCATCGACTCAAGAATTTTTCTTATCTCACCTTTGAACTATTTTTAATGAAATGGCTATTATGAAAATTTTATCGGATGGGCTTGGGGAAAAAAGGGTGTGTATGGGGGGGGGCTAGTTGCCCTTGGATATCTGTTGACTCTTAAAAATTGAACAAGAACTTTCAATTTCCAATCAAATGAGCCCTCTCTGAATTTTATACAAGCATCCCTTTCATAAGAACCATATACGCCCCCAGGACAACACTTACACCGACTATTCCCCGGGCCCTGGGGGGAGTTTTTGTTATGTAATTTTTGAACAATTTCCAAAAAACTGGCTATCTCAAAATTTGTAGCGGATGGGTTAGGGGAAAAAGGGCGTGGGGGGGTGCTAGTTGCCCTTAGCTCTCTTGACTCTTAAAAAGTGAACTAGAACTTTCAATTTCCAATCAAATGAGCCCTCTATGAGGTTTACACGAGCATCTCTTTCATAAGAACCATGCATGCCCTTAGGGCATAACTTAGAACGCCTTCCCCTGGGCTCTGGGGGGTTGTATTGACACCGAAATTTTTCTCATCCGATCTTTGAGCTATTTTCAACAAAATGTCTATCTAAAGATTTTCATCAGATGGGTTTGGAAAAAGAAGGCTTGGGGGGGGGGGGCTAGCTGTCCTCGGATCTCTTTTGACTATTAAAAAGTGAGCGTTAAAATCCCTCACAACTAAAAAAGTAATCATTTTCATATCGACAACGTAAATGTCTTATCTCTTTCTCAAGCAGATCCCATGTTATATAAATATAATATTTTTTTAAAATCACCGTTAGTCTTCTTCCCTACACTTGTTTTTCCCACTGTTCCCGTTATAAGGCTTAGTTTAACCTCCACTGGAAAATGATCCGACCCTGTGATACTTAGAACCTTAACGCACATCGTGTATTTCACAAGCTCGAGATAAACCAATATATAATCAATTATGCTTGGATTTTTTCCTAGCAGACAGGTAAACTTACCCACTTCTGCATTCTTACCAAATCGTCCGTTTCCAACCACAAGTGCACTATAAGAGCATAGCTCCAGAAGCCTCTTACCCAAATCCTAACCTTTCTTTTAAAGTCCTTGCTACTTCTAGATGTCTTATAAATATGAGTATCAAATCTGGTGTTCCTACAAACGAAGCTTAATTCCTTTCATTACACAACCTAATATAAGCGTTAAAATCCCCCGCAACTAAAAAAGTAATCATTTTCATATCTTATAATTATCTTATATAATTATAAGATAATATATAATATTTTATAATCTTATATAATTATATATAATTATATAATATCTATATATAATTATAAGAAAACAGTAATATTTTATAATCTATATATATAAGATATTATATAATATCTTATATAATTATAAGAAAACAGTAATATTTTATAATCAACTTCTCTTCTCACAACGTTACGAATGTCACCACGGTTCTGGTCTTCTGGACTAATGATTTCACTTACTTTTCTAACTCTTCTTTCATTTTTATTCGTAGGTTTAGGAGATTTTCTACTTTTTTACCTTGATTAGACCTTTTAGACCTTGATCCGCTTTTGGAGCATTGAGGTTAAGGATCTTTTATATTGAGCTCCATCACCGTTTCGATATCGCTCTCAGAATTTTCTGATACCGACTCACAAGCCACGAAAAAGTCCATTTTTTCAGCCACTGATTCAAACGTATTGTTTCCTTTCGCTAACAATTCTCTATTCTGCCAGTTTGGCTTAACGTTTTCCCTGATGGATACTACCTCTTTCACGCACTTGGAGGAGAAGTCGAAAATGAACATTTTGCCGTCTATAAACAATTTTTCTCCCCTCAGCCTTGCTTGGTGGTGCTTAGAAAGAGTATAATTTAAGATCAATTTCAAATGCTTGCATGCTCCCCTTTGCCTTTGGGTACAATCTGGTGCTGCCGATATCCCACTTCTCTTCAACAAAGGGTTATATCTCAAAATAACGCCACGAATTTCAACTGAATTTAGTTTTGATACCACTGGACCAGAACAATACTGAATCAACATGGAATCCGCTTGAGAAAGAGATAAGACATTTACGTTGTCGATATGAAAATGATTACTTTTTTAGTTGTGGGGGATTTTAACGCTTATATTAGGTTGTGTAACGAAAGGAATGAAGTTTCGTTTGTTGGAAACTCATATTTGATACCTCATATTTACAAGACATCTAGAAGTAGCAAGGACTTTAAAAGAAAGGTTAGGTGTTGGGGTAAGAGGCTTCTGGAGCTATGCTCTGATAGTGCACTGGTGGTTGGAAACGGACGATTTGGTAAGAATGCAGAAGTGGGTAAGTTTACCTGTCTGTTAGGAATAAATCCAAGCATAATTGATTATATATTGGTTGATCTCGAACTTGTGAAATACACAATGTGCGTTGAGGTTCTAAGTATCACAGGTTCAGATAATTTTCCAGTGGAGGTTAAACTAAGCCTTATAACGGGAACAGTGGGAAAAACAAGTGTAGTGAAGGAGATTAACGGTAATTAAAAAAAAAAGATTATATTTACATGACGCCTTTAAAGACCGAATGGGGTGGTGAGGAGCAGGAGTTATTGGGAAATGAAATTTTAAGGTCCAAGGTAATTGAAAGGCTTGAAATTATGTATATATCATCAATGGATGTTGATATGAGTCTGAGTGAATTGGGTTCAATTATTTATAATTGTGCTCAAACGTCTGAAAGGTTAAATAAGAAAATAAATGTAAATTTCTTTGACAATGAGTGTAAAATTATGAAAGATAATTATCTAGAAGATTTACTAGAGGCAGTTAAAAATTACTCTTCATCTGAGGAAAATCCTGAATTATTGTTAAGATTTAAAGAAAAAATAAGAGTATATTGAAGGCTGATTAATAAAAAAATGTGGCAGAAGCCTAGAGGAGAACAGAAGGGGCTGGAGCAATCTTTGCTCTAGTCCAGATGGAATACCACCAATTTAGATAAAAAGGTCACTTAGTATGATATTGCCTGTATTAGTTTACACTATTAATAGAATTGTTAGTAATGGAATATGGCCTTCTATATGGGGGGTAATGGTACCTATATTTAAGGGGGGGCCTAGGGATCATGAGAGTTACAGGCTGATAGCCTTAGCTCCTATATTTAGCAAAATCTTAGAAAAAAAAATTAGATAGCCGGTTAAATCATTGGCTAGAGGGTTTTGTAGTTATGAATGAAGAGCAGGGAGGTTTTAGAAAAGGTTATAGTACCACGGATAAAGTGTTTATTCTAAGCGGATTAATTGAAAAGTTTGGATCAGGAAAAAATAAGTTATATGTTGCATTTTTGGACTTCTCCAAAAATGGTATTATCATATTATCAAACGTTTGATAATATTAATAGAGTTCTGCTTAAAAAAGCCAAGAGGATGTGGGACTACCTCCCTGTTTCATTCGTTTGGCAGGGAAGCGCCTTGTCACCTCGAATTTTTGCTCTTTTTATGAATTACATCCAAGTTAATTAAAAATCTTTCTATCCAAGTTAATTCTTAAGTGGGTGGAAAAACGAGCCAAGGTGACATCAATTCAAATATAGATTCTTATTTATCGTTCTTTTATAAATTAAATAAAAAAAAACAAGTTTTTTTAAAACTGAAAGTAAGGAACGACGTTCAAACTTAAAACGAACAGAAATTATTCCGTATATGAAAGGGGCTGTCCCCTCCTCAACGCCTCGCTCTTTAGGCTAAAGTTTTTTATTGTTTAAAAAAACAGAGTTGTGTAAAGAGCGAGGCGTTAAGGAGGGGGCAGCCCCTTTCACATACGAAATAATTTCTGTTAGTTTTAAGTTTTAACGTCGTTCTTTACTTTCAGTTAAAAAAAACTTGTTTTTTTATTTAATTTTTGAACGTTTTTGAATTAATGCAGGTTTTGATTTTGGCTCACCGTACATGAATAGTTAAAACAAAATTAGCATATTAATTTTACTTTTATTTGGTTAAATGGCTTTCTCGAAACTTGTTTAATTTTATTTACGAACATTTTTATTAGTAATAAATATACGTAACTTAGGAATTAACTTACGTAACGAACTTCTATATTCATAGATTTTTAATACGTATATTAGGGGGTTCGCCCCCTAGTCAATACCTTGCTCTTTAAGCTAAAGTTCGAATTTTGTTCCAATTCTTTAAAAATGACCCTTAATCACAAAGGCCGCTAATAAGAATAAATAGCTCTTATGAAAATACTAAAAATCTTTGGCTTAAAGAGCGAGGTATTGACTAGGGGGTGAACCCAATCATATATGTAATATTTTCTGTTTGTTTTATGTTTTGATGTTGCTCCTTACTTTCAGTTGAAAAACTTGTTTTTTTAATTTCATTTCTGATCATTTTCTTTAACAGTGCTGGGAAATCCGGCGCCCCCTTCATAGCAATGTCCCTTCCCCCATTAAAACTTCCTTCATGGAAAGATCTTCCCATACAACCCCAAACCCCCCACCTACCAGAAAAAATCCCCCCTGAAAACGTCTGTATACCTCCCAATAACCAATACTATATGTTAACATTGGGTAAAGTTCATAAGTTTCAGCCCTCCCCCCGGAGACTTCGGGGGATTAAATCATCCTAAAAGACATATTTATCATATTTTCGACCATGTTGAACAAAATGGCTATCTTAAAATTTTGATCGGGTGACTTTGGGAAAAAATGAGCGTGGGAGGGGGCCTAGTTGCCCTCCATTTTTTTTTGGTCACTTAAAAACGGCACTAGAACTTCTAATTTACGTTCCAATGAGCCCTCCCACGATATTCTAGGACCACTGGGTCCATACGATCACCCCTTGGAAAAAAAAACAACAACAAATAAACACGCATCCCTGATCTTTCTTCTCGCAAAAAAATGTAAAATTCCACATTTTTGTAGATAGGTGCTTGAAACCTCTACAGTAGGGTTTTCTGATGCGCTGAATATGATGGTGTGATTTTCATTAAGGTTCTATAATTTATAGGGGGTCTTTGCCCCTTTTTCTAAAATCAGCCAAGTATTCTCAGGCGCGTGACTTCTGATGGGTAAAACTAAACTTGATGAAACTCATATATTTGAAATCAGCATTAAATCTGATTCTTTTGATGCATCTATTGGTATGAAAATTCCGTTTTTTAGAGTTTCGGTTGCCATTGAGCCGGGTCGCTCCTTACTTACAGCTCGTTACAACTGTTTGACAAGCGGTAGTGATTAATATATTTGCAAAGAGTATTGAATGAGGAATTGCGTTGAATTTCTCTTTTGTTACTGAAGTGTTGAGTTCAAATTAAGCTTTTAAAAACGCAATTTTTTCAACCGATGGTAAGAAAAATTAGGGGAGTGGCTGTCTATAAAGTACTCGCTAAACACTTCTTATTAAAATTTAACGGCTCTTGTGTTTGACCAGTCTTTGTTAAAGAATTATGACAAAAAGTCAAATTTTAGCGTAAAGAAAGAGGGCCGACGAAGGGGCAGCACCTCTCTCCCACATATGTGGATTAATGTCTGTTACTTTTAAGTTTTATTCCTGTTCCTTGCTTTCAGTTGGAAAAAAAAATGTTTTTAAGTGTATGTTTCATTTAAGTGTTTGTTGATGATGGCTGATGCAAGTTCATTATATTTGTGCTTTTTATAATGATCCCCGATGTAAGTTTATTATATTTATGCTCTTTTTGTGTTCATTAATTGAAAAAACTTTTTCCACAAAATAAGTTTTTCAAAGAAAAGTAAAGAACTCCATTAAACAAAAAATGAGCAAAAATAAAATCAAATAATCTACCAAGCGTGAAACTACCACAAATCAGCATCGATAAATAAATGAAACTCAAAACGAATAGAAATTACAATAAATAACCGAGTCAAACTCAAAACGAGCAGAAATTAACATAAGTTGGGCTCAAAACCCCTATGCCTTCCCAAGCCAGAACATAATTTGCACTTTACTGAAAAAAATATAAATGTTTTTACTTTTATAACTTTATTATAAAATAATATTCTTAATATTATCTTCCATAAGAACCATATATGCCCCCAGAGCAATACTTACAACGCCTGCCCCGGGCCCTGGGGGGGGCTGTGTCGACAAAGGATATTTTCTTATCTGACCTTTGAACTATTTTTAACGAAATGACCATATATAAAGGAGTTTTTGTTACATGATCTTTGAACTATTTTTAACAAAATGGCTACCTTAAATGTTTATCACATGTATTGGGGGAAAAAGGGCTAAATCAAATAATATTTAGATTTTGATTACTAAATATCAGTATATGTATATTAAACTGACAATGCACATTCATTTGTATTTTTTTCAGTAAATTGCAAATTATATAACCCCAAGGGGCCCCCCCCCCCCCACCTATCAGAAAAATCCCCCCTGAAAACGTCTGTATACTTCCCAATAACCAATACTATATGTAAACAATGGGCAAAGTTCATAACTTGTAGTCCTTCCCCCAGGGACTTTGGGGGATTAAGACGTCCTCAAAGACATAGCTATTAGATATTTCGACTATGCTGAACAAAATAGCTATCTCAAAATTTTGATCCAGTGACTTTGGGAAAAATGAGCGTGGGAAGGGGCCTAGTTACCTTCCATTTTTTGGTCAGTTAAAAAGGGCACTAGAACTTTTAATTTCCGTTCGAATGTGCCCTCTTGCAAAATTATAAGACCACTAGGTCGATACAATCACCCCTAAAAAAACAACAAACAAATAAACAGGCATCCGTGATCTTTCTTCTGGCAAAAAATACAAAATTCCACATTTGTGTAGATAGGAGCTTGAAACCTCTATAATAGGGTTCTTTGATAAGCTGAATCTGATTGTCATTAGGATTCTTAGACTTTTAGGGGGTGTTTCCCTCTTTTTTCGAAAATAAGACAAATTTTCTCAGGCTCGTAACTTTTGACGGGTAGGACTAAACTTGATGAAACCTATATATTTAAAATCAGCATAAAAATCCGATTATTTTGATCCATCTACTGGTATCAAAATTCCGATTTTTAAGAGTTTCGGTTACTATTGAGCCGGGCCGCTCCTTACTTACAGTTCGTTAACACGAACTGTTTGATGATACCACTTTTTTGTTTGTGTAGAAAAGAAGGTACTGTTGCACAATGCGGACACTGCTAAAGAAGTCAAGTTTGGTTAATGCTAATGAAATAAAATAGGATGAATATAAAATAGTTTATAAACAAACTAGGGCCATATATTTGCACATTAGGGGGTGGGGGGGGGGGGGTTCGTCTCTCTTTAGTATTCAGCAGTGCCCGCATTATGCAACAGTACCAAAAAAAAACTGTACCAAGAAATGACCGTGTGTTTCTACTAGAATATGTGAATTAAGATGTTCCTATGCAGACTCTTGTATATCAAAATCAGACTCGGATTGACTATTGTTTTCCCTTATTTGTTAATTAAATTGTGTTCTCAAGTTTCCCGTAATAGTTTGCTAGCTTTTTGGTTTAATGTTTGTTATTATTTTAAGTTTTAATATTGAAGTTTTTCTTCAGTGATCTAATAAAGCCATCTCAATTTTATTTGTGTTCTATTTCCTGTTTTTTGGGTGTCTATTTTCTTCCATTTTTAAATACCTTGGCATTTCATTTTGGTATTTTAACGTTTCTCAGTTAGTAAAAGACATTTATCGTCCTGTTGGTTACAAAAATTCTGCTTTTGTAGGTTATCTTGACAACTTGCAATCATTACGGTTTAATTTGTGTGATTACTTCAAGTATTTATATTTTAATTTTTGTTTAGTACCTTTTCTTTACAAGAGCATGATTTTATGTATGTTCCGTTATCATTTTTGTTATATCCAGTGGCATTGTTTGGAGGGGGAGAGAAAAAATTACTATATAGCCCATACCCCTTGACTCTCTGGATGTGGAACCCTCTTGTCCCCCCTTCCGATAAAAATGCTAGAGCTACGCCCCTGGTTATATCACACTTATTCTAAAATATCTTAACACTTGCAAAATGCAATAGAAAGGTCTGTGAATAATAGACTAAATCTACTCTAAAAATTCTTATTTGTACAACATCTGTTTCTATTCATATATTCCATTCCAATCTGTAAATTTCATGGGTAGGGATTTTTTTCCTATCTACTTTAGTTCATTTTCCGTTTTTTTTAATGACTAGCAGTGCCATTGGGCTTGTTTGTTTCACATAAATTACCTTAAACTTTTAGTTCAAAACTTAAATCCCGGTTCTGATGAAATTTGCCCCTAATGAAGGTGGAACACACATTTTTGGATAAAATACTACTACTACTACTACTTACAATTCACCGCAGCACCAAGCCACCTGAGGCCAACACAGCTACGCACGCTCCTCCTCCACCCCAATCTATTCAAAGCCTCCCTTTTTACACCCGCCCACGAAGTTCCCATTTCCTTTAAATCTTTCTTTATGACGTCCTCCCACCCCAAACGGGGACGACCTGGTTTCCGTTTAGCCCTAGATGGTTGGCCGGAAAGAACAATCTTCGGCAATCTGTCATCCTTCATCCGCACAACGTGCCCCAGCCACCTCAACCGTTCTTTCATTATTGCCCTAGAGAGCGGTATTGAACCACATTGTGTCGTATAGCCTATTGTTTGAAATACGGGTCAGTCAGCCGGGTACCCAGAACAATCCTTAAGCAATTTCTATGGAAAACATCTAGCAAATCTTCATCCGCTTTTTGGAGCGTCCATGCTTCAGAGCCATATTTGACCACTGTCATCACTGTAGCTTCTAATATTCTAATCTTGGTTTGCTGACTTATCTTCCAATTCTTCCAGACTTTTTTTATCTATGAAAAAACACCCGGAGTCTTGGCTATTCTATTTTTAACATATTCACTGCTCCCACCATCTTTACTAATAATGCTACCAAGGTAAGTGAAGCTGCCCACCTGATCAATCTTTTCATTACCCAACGTCACCTTTTATCTTCACTTATTCCTAGCCTTAGTGACTTAGTCTTCCTAACATTAGTTTTCAAACCAATTCTAGCACCCTAAACTCGCAAAACCTCTAAGACTTCATTCATTTTGCTCACACTTTCATCTAGTATGCTTAAATCATCAGCATAATCCAAGTCCAGGAGACTTTTTCCTCCCCATTTGATTCCGTGGTCTCCCATTGCCTTTCCTGTGCTCCTTAATACAAAGTCCATCAAAATAATCCATATAAAGGGGGATAGAACACAACCAAGCTTAACTCCTGATTTAATACAAAACCAGCTGCTAACCTCATTTCCTACCTTAACCGCAGCAGTGTTATTCTCGTACATAGCAGTAATCACTTTAATGTATTTGTCTGGTATACCATACAAGGATAAAACCTTTACTAAAGCTCTTCTATCAACAGAATCGAACGTTTGCTCATAATCTATAAAACTGAGGACCAAAGGTGTTTGAAAACTCAGACACTTCTCAATTATTAGCCTAAGAGTGAAAATTTGGTCGACACATCCTCTACCTTTTCTAAAAGCGCACTGCTCTTCCCTTAAAACTGTGTCTACGGCATCTTTCAGTCTAAAAAGTATCATATTACGAAGTAATTTACTACCTACAGAGACCAGACTAATGCCTCGATAATTAACACACTCACTTTTATCGCCTTTCTTATAAAGTGGCCTAATTAAGGTTTTCCTAAAATCGTTAGGTACTTCCCCTTTTTCAAAAATCATATTCATAATCTTCAGTAACTTATTTCTAACCTCAGAGCCACCATATTTAAGAAAATCATTTACCACCCTATCAGCACTTGGAGCCTTAGTATTCTTTAATCCTTTTAGTACTGTTGCTAATTCCTCCTCACAAAACAAATCCTCCTTCACATCCAAGGTATCACAAACTTTTTCATTTTCCTCTATATTTTTTCCTGCAACTCTATCTCGGTTAAGCAAATTCTCAAAATGTTCGGCCTATATCTCTTGAGTTTTTTCCTTATCGCTAATTGCGACCCCATTCCTATCTTTAACTGGGCCAAGTCCGGATTGACTACTCCCTCCCAATTTTTTAACGTGCCAGTACAATATTTTACTATTATGCCGTCTTGCTGCATCTTCCAGATCCTTGGCAATTTTATCCGTGGCCTCCACTTCACACCTCCTTAGTTCATATTTTAATGCTTTCTCCACTTTATTTACATTTCTTTTGTTTTCATACGATCTATCACTCAGATAATTCTTGTACAAGTCATTTCTCCTTCCTATTAAACATAAAGCTTTTTCACTAGTATTCTTAGCTGTAGTTCTAGCTTTCTTCCCTACTACACCTTCAGCAACTTCACACTTTATTTTTCTAAAATTATTCCAACCATCTTCCACATTATCAAATTTTAAACTCTCAAGTTCAGTATTCAACTGTTCCTGGAAACTTTCTCTCAAATTCTCATCCCGGAGTCTACCAACATCATAACTTCTCGGGAGGTAGTTACCCTTCCGATATTTCAGCTTTAAATTAACCATTGACACTACTAGATGGTGATCTTTACTTTTAAAATCAATAACAGCATTCCTATATACACTAGTATTTTGTATTGATCCTGCCAGTCTTCAGTTTACTATAACATAATCAATAAGGTTTGCTGTCTTACCATCCCGTTAATACCATGTTAACTTATGAGCCATTTCATGACCAAACACCGTATTGGTTATAACTAGATTATACCTAGGTTATACCTACAAAATTGCAAAAGTCTGTATCCATTACTGTTTTCTTTTCCTACACCAAATTTACCTAGGCTGGGATACCATCTATCCCTATTTCTACCAACCTGGGCGTTAGAATCTCCCAGTATTCCCAAATTCGAAATTTTTGGTTCTGAGCTCTACCCAAAGTATCAAAACTTGGAAATATTTCAGTATCCTGCTTACTTTAGAAGCCATTTCAGTAATGTGCTAGTTTTCTTTGTCTCAATTTTTAGCCTGGGAGACTCCAATCCAGGTTCATAATAATGAATACTCTGTGAGTATATGCATATACAGCCTTTGTGCGTTGGGATACAACCCTTTTTTGTATCCCTATGGATGCAAACCTTTTTTGCTTCCTTAAGAGGTAGACGCAACCCTTTCTTGCATCCTTAAGAGGTGGAAGCAACCCATTTTTGTATCCTTGAGAGGTCCTCTCAACCTCCCTCTGAAGTACATGACTCCCTGTCATGACATGTCAGTGACTTCTAGTCACTCTAGGTCTACTCCTAACGGTCAACTTGTATCTACAAAACTACGGAATCTGTGCCTGTGCCTTCCAGTGGTTCCCTAACCATCGCTTGGAGGCCGCAATGTTTTCGGCAAAAATTGCCCTAAAAATTTTCTTGGGGTTGGTTTATAGGTGCTGGGGCTAAACAGTATCTTGCTTTGTGTCCAGTTTCACCACAGCGGATACAGGTTGGAGGTTTTTCACATTCCGAATGTCTATGTGGACCCCCGCAAGTCCAGCATTTTATGTGAGCATTTTTTCTTTTACTAAATTTATACCTGGAATAATTATCCCTAGTTGGTCCTGACATATCTTTCTTTCCACAGTTCAAACATTTCTTTGGGTTATTTTTATAATTTCCTATGTTTTGAAATTCTACTCTGGAGTTATCTCTTTGTTCTCCAGGGGAGGTCTTGTCTCCTGAGTCAACCACTGTTGCTCCCAAAGACATGTCTGAGGAGTCCCTATACATTAAATCAATCGATTCAAATCTCTTTGCCAGCTCTAATAATTCATCTTTGTCGTCTGTTGTTTTGGTTTTTTCATGAACTTTCCTTCCAATTGAAGGGAGCATACCATCTTTAAAAATACTAATAGTTATGTCATCTGCCCTTATACCTGGAGCAGTTTTTGCATATTCTAGAGCCTTTCTACTAATTCGGGAGTAAAATTGATGTACCAACTCAGATGGTCTTTGTTTCTCGGAAAGCAGTTCTTGTAGTTTTTGTGCGGCTGGTTTTTCATGTATGTAAAAAGGCTTCTTTTAAAAGTTTTTCTAAATGGTCTAAATCTTTTATTTTAGGAATATCTAAGCTCGTTGCGAATCTTTGTATTTCTCCTCGAGTATAACAAAGAGCTTGATTTATCATAACAATATCATCTTTCCCTAAACTCCTTTGTATTTGTTTGAGGGTGGAAATCCATGAATGGATTTCATTTGGGTATTTCAGTAACGAGATGGGAGGTGCTTGCTCCACAAATAGGCTTTGAAGCCTACTTGTGACTGTGGCATCTCTATATTGCGCTTCTAGAGCATTTATTCTAGACTGCGCTTGTTGTAGGGCAATTTCTAACTCTTTGATTTTGTTTTCATTTGAACTCATGATTGCTCTATCCTTATAATCTCTTAATGTGGGAAACGTTTTGAACCTTTAAATTGTTTCAAACTATTAAAATGAGTTAGTTTATAAATTGCGTAAGAATTAGCTCAATGTCTCGATTTAAATTAACCCTCAAGGCTAATAGTATGATTACACGTTTGAAGATGATTTAACTATGACACTAGTGTTAAAAAGGATTTAAGCAAGCTACAGATGATACGGACACTAGAACTTGTAGCAAAGAGAAAGAAAAGGAGAAGAAAGAAAGAATCTTAGGAAGATAAAAGGCTGTCTGAGCTTCCCTTTAAGGTTAAAATTTTCTTTAATGAACACTTTTTAAACTTTTCTGCCTTGGATAGGTTTGGAAAACTGGACACATACTTTCTTGTGAGGAACAGAGGACTAAATTTTACCAAATTTTATCAATTTAATTAATCCTCCCCCACTTAAACGAAAGTTGCACCGAACTTAAGTACCGCTGCGACCAGTTGTACCGAACCTGAGTACCGCTCCGACCAGTTGTACCGAACCTGAGTGCCGCTGCGACCATTTGTATCGAACCTGAGTACCGCTCCGACCAGTTGTACCGAACTTGAGTACCACTGCGACCAGTTGCACCGAACCTGAGTACCGCTGCGACCAGTTTTAAGGTTGCCCCTACTATCAGGGCTAATACATTTGGTAGCGTGTTACAAACTGAGGCTTGGGTAAGAAATCGGTACTCAGAATTCAGTGACAACTGATTTTTATTACAAAAGAAGATAAAAATTAAAATATTCTAATTCTGATTATGTTGAATATTTCTAAACCTCTTCTAGGTCTAATGTCTAATGGTCTATTTGTTCAATCCACCAATGTTTACCAAAAAGAAAAAGATTAAGTTAATTCTAGGCTATCGAATGTTTCTACTTAAAAAGGTTACACTTGAATAGCTAGTCAAGGCTTGACTTCTGGGTTATTAAAAATCCTTTAGTTCAAACTATTGTTGAGCTAAGCTAAGAATAACCGTACTTGATTTTATTTCAATTTTCATTAACCCAAACCAAGAGATCCTCTTATAATTCCTGGAAAAGGGCTGTGTATTCCTTGGACCTTTATTAAGCTTTAACTTTAGCAGGGAAAACTCTTAATTGAAAATATCTGGACATAAAGGTTTGGAAATTCTTAAGTCGACAATATTGTTCCCTTTTTCCTTAACCTACCTTTATAAACATTAAGGACACCTTTGTATAAACATGCAGTACGGGTTTAACGAAATGAAAGAATGATTAAAAAGGGAACGATGTTCCTCTCCGTATAAACGTCTGAAGATTGCACAAGGGGGGGGCAAGTAATGTTGGTGTCCGATAATTAAAATTTTCGGATATAAGGTCCTTATAAAGTCAAGCTAAGTCCCAAGGAACTCTCTGCTGAAAAGGGGAGCTCAAAGGGCTCGTCTAACGTTGACTTCTTGATTAAGATTCCTTTCCTCCTTAAACCTTCAGTTATTCGAAGCTTAAATTTCTGGGAAGAAATTTAATTTAGCTTATTCGAAACTTAATATGCTATTTTGTCCAAATGGCTCAAGCCTTGTCTAAGTGGAAATACTACCGAACTATAAACCCAAAATACCAACTTATAGTAAAATGTTAGATTTCAGCACTAGTTGTTATTATTTTTTTTCCTATATACGTTTTTAAGTTATCTCCAAGTGACAGAAATCTTTAGAGGTTTTCTTCTTATTTTAATTACATCTTCAAACTTTTATCTCCAAGGGGAATTAAGACAGACGGTGGTAGTCTATCGTAATTACAAAGTAAAACACTTACTCCTTGTTTGATCCAAAAAAGACTACCTTGTTTCCGAGGCAAAACTACCCCAATTTGTCTCTCATCCGTAAGTTATATTCTTTTTGCTACTTGATCCGTTTAGGGACTTTTCCTCCCTCCTAGTCAATCAACCACTTTTTGTTAAAAGTAGTTTCTTTTCCAGTCATTCAAGGCCTTGCATATCTTTTTGTTTCATAACCAAACTGGTCTAAATTAGGTCTTAAAATATTTGTCACGGGTTCAAAGTTCGTTTGATTCTTGGGCAAAGAAGTGACACTACAAGATTTATGACTAGTTATGCAAAGAGAAGTTATTTTCAAATTCAAGCTAATTTGAAATTGTCGCTATTTTTCTGATCTATGAAGCGAAAGGGAATTCCAAGCTTTAATAAAATTGAGTTACGAAATTTACACAAAATAAGGCCTCCTTACACTAGGCTATAATTTCCTCGAGGGGCGCCACTCCTCAAGTGGGAATAGATTTAACCGCAGGGTCCCCAGTCTTGCAGGTACCCCGAAAAGGTCGAGGCAGCCCTTTGCAGAGGCCGTTGTCCATAGATCTGGATCTTACGCCCTGCCACAGTTGTCCTCCTAGAGGATCCTCCCGCGATGGTGTTCTGCATCACCATGGAATTTAACCCATTACTGGGAGAAGGTTTGCAACTCATGGGATATGTGGACAAACCAGTGGGCCCTTTTGAGTGTACATTTAAGCGGTCTTCTTCCTCCTCCGCCTGTGTTTATGACCCCGGGCGAGGGTGCCCCAGTTTCTATTATGGACCCCCAAGGACAAGGTTCCCCCTTGGTCCGTGCCTCCTATGGAGGTACCCTACATATCTGTAGAGCGTTTCCCTATCGCCACCTGGGGACACACTGAATGGCCTGGGGGGGGGCCAGGAACATAAAAAGGAAATTAATTAAAAATATTATGTTTCCTTTAAACATGGAGAATGGTATAGTCTTCTGTATGACTTGTTAAACACCAAATTATTATAGACAAGTATGAACAAAGTTATACAGAAGACTTTTTGGTTTTCTTATTTAATATAACTCAACATTAGCTTGTAAAAGTAACGTCTATCCGAATTTATTGATTTACTTCAACATTAGCCTGTAAAACTAATGTAAAAACTAATGTAAAACTAATGTGTAGCCATCCTGTCATTTTTGAATCTCAGCTTTTAGGGACACTGAGTAATGATATGGAAAAAGTGGAGAAATGGCTAAGGCTAAGCTGAAGGTAAATCACAGCAAATCGGGTTTTAGTCAGAGCGCCAGATTCTGTATCTCGCTTATTTCGATTAGTACCCATGCCGGAAGGTACAAAAATGTTAAGGGTGGATACCAGGGTAGTCGATCATGCTGAAAACGAATATCGTAGGGTAAATGTTTGCCGTTGGGGTGTTTCTGAGATATAGGCCAAAAACACCAAATTTGACCTATAATGGGGATCGACGATTCAAATTTTTTTTACAGATAAGATTGGTCAAATCCAAGGTACTGTTAAATCAATCAAAAGAAGAGACTTGGGGCTACACGAATATGATTTTTGTTTGTAAAAAAAAATACTACAATTTTTACTGCCGTTTAAAAAAAATTCAGATTTTAGTCAACAAATTTCTAACAGAAAAGCTAAAAACTCGAAATTTTTTCAAGATTAAGTAATTTTTTTATATTAAAAAAGAAAGCCCGTTTAATTCCAAACCCATTGAGCTAAGAAAAAAAGTTTAAATTATTGTGCCTGAGGGGTCTCCAACTTTTTTTTTGCGAGTGTACCCGATAATAGGAATTTTGTTTAGTAACCTGCTACCTAGCGGGAAGCTTTTTTTCATCACGTGACAGCAGGTAGAATTAATCATTCCTAGACATATATAAAGTCATTGACCCCAAAGTGATGATGTAATACTGTCAAAGTAAAGGTAAACACCAGCTAATTAGTGTTATTTAGGCAGATAAACAGTTATTTTATGGGGCATGGTCGATTTGTTAGAACTATGGCTCAAAACATCGACTAGGGTATAGTTTTCGGGTTCCTGATGCCAAACGTGGCATAATTGTACCATTTTGGTACATTTCAACTCTACTGGTACAATTTAGTGCAATCCCACAAAATGTGGTACATTTTACACCATTATGGTACAATGCGGTACAATTCAGTATTTTTGTACCTATATTTGTATTCTTTCATCGACAAATGAAGGGTGTCCCTAGAACCAATCTCATGAGCTCTGAAGTAACAGCCTTGAAGAGAATCATTACTGCTCAGTTGAGCTACGGCGAAAAAAGGAGAAAGCAGTTGCAAAGATCGTCACAAAAGAGATTCTTTGTTTCCCTCCATCCATTTTTGAACATCTTCCGCAGCAATCAACCAAGTCATCCTCTGGCTGGAAAATGAGGACGGGGAACAAAGCTGTGCTGTTAAACTGGCTAAGAAAAAAAGGAAGACTTGCAGCATGGCCGGTGACTTTGAAATCCAAAGAAACAACATCAGCTACAGTACACATCATTGACCTAATGTCCAAGATAAGGTCATATCGGCCTGCCAGGTTTGAAACGGTCAAATCCTTCGCGGAAAAATTGCTTCTATCGTTGCTGAATGATCTTTCAGTGGGTATTCCTGAAGTCCACATTGTCGTAGATCGGTACGACGGGCTGTTTGGGAAGGTCACGGACAACGGAGAGTCGATCTCCTTGAAATCAGCAAGCATACTCCGACGAGGGGAAGAGAAAAACCTCCAGATTTCAGCTCTTAGCACAATTGAAGAATGGGATACCGTACATGCAAGCTCAGCGTCTAAAAGCCAGCTCCTCGAAATTTTGTATGAAACCTGGAAGCAGATGGGTTATCAGCTTCCGAACGCATTGAACCTTTCTCTCTCAGGTGGGTTCAAGGAGAGATTCAAAGTGTCCCTGGTCAAGCGTGGCTGTAGTCCAACTTTACCAGAACACTGTGACTACGAGGAATCTTGTCCTCCAGCCACGAAGAGACTGACCAACGCCTTATGACACATTCCAAGTACGCTAGCCGTTACGCATGTAGCATCGTTGTGCATGCCAACGACACAGACGTGCCAGTAGCCCGTGTTCATTTTTTTGACGAGCTTCAAGCTGAGGGACTGAGCGAACTTTTCTTGAAGTTCCTGACCTACAATATCCCAGTACACTAGCTGGCGGATGGAGTCCACTCGTCCAAAGAGGAGCAGATTATGTTACCGTTCGTGCACTGTCTGTCAGGGTGTGACACAACGAACTTTTTCTTCGGCGTCGGGAAAGCTTCTTTCTTAAACACCGCAGCGTCTCCAACTTTTACCTCAAAAATGGTGTCTGTGACGGAGCGGATCAAGGATGCAGAAGGGAAGCTTTCAGTCAACGCGTTTAGAGAAGTTTCCGACCTATCAAAATCCCTGGACATTGAAATGTACGGTAAACAGGCCGGATTCAATTCACTGGCCAGCGTAAGGGCTTACATTTGGTGCCAGAAACAGGATGTGAGAAGACTGCCACCTTCTGATGACACCTTCGAGCCATGCATACGAAGAGCCATATTCGCTAAATGGATAATCTTGTCTTCAGTACAGGCTCGGCCGAGCATTCCAGATCCACACCAGTATGGATGGAAGATGGCTGAAGGGGGAGTAGATGCGGTCGTCTCAAGCTGTAAAGAAGCATCAAGCCTGGAAGCTACCTGTAGATGCAAAAGTGGAACATGTACGAAAGGTTGTAGCTGCTCAAAAATGAAAGGATGCTGCAGCTTATGCTCCTGCCGTAGAACGAGGAGGGTAGGTAGGGAGTCTGACCTTGCCCCATCTGAATACTCGGAAGAAGAAAAATGAGGAATATTTCTGAAAGTTTTATTTGATACCTTTTACTTTTAATTACAACAGGTCCCTAATCAGTTACTATTGCCCAATTTTACGGGCAGGCCGAATAAGACAACTCCAGTGCACCGACTGAATGCATCTGTGAAGCAGAATTCTGTCATGTAGTAAATAGCTCAGTCGTATCAGTGGCAAATCAGGTCCCAAAAAGATAATTGCAGACCCCTTAGTACACCAGAAAACATATTCGTCAATTCTAAGAAAAACCCTTTTTTTAGTCAACCTTTTTTTTAAACCTATTTTTATTTTTAAGTAAAAGTTGAAAATTTTAAACAGTTAGAAAGTTTGAAGTATTCCTACCCTTTGAAGAAAAAATAAATTATGTCCGTTTTCACGATACGGCTAGTGATAATTTCAGTGACACTACAAAAAAATTCGCAGACTTTTTAAAAATAATAATAGTTTATATTTTTTTAGCTCAAATTGTACAGAATTGAATGAACTTTCTTTTCTAATATGAAAAAAAGTTTGTTACCTTGAAGAAGTTTCGAGTTTTTAGCCTTTCTTTGAGATATTAGTCGAATTTTACAGCACTTATTTTGAAACTGCAGTAAATAGAGAAAAAATGGTGTTTTTTTTTCAATTTAAAAATCATATTCTTGTAGATCTAGATTTCTTCTTTCGATTGATATAACATCACGCCAAATTCCTCAACCCAATAACTCGCAAAAAAAATCTTGAATTGTCACTTTTAGTTATAGGCTAAATTTGGCACTTCTGGCCTATATCTCAGAAACGCCCCAACGGCGAACATGCGCCCTACGATATACGTTTTCAGCATGGTCGACTACCTTAAGATCCGTCCTCAGCATTTTTGTACCTTCTGGCATGGCTGGGTACACGATACAGAATCTGGCGCCCTGACTATTTCGTTGCCTGGGGCAAATTCCCTTCGTATTACCCCTGGTTGCATTTGCTTACAGTAGGAGACTCGACAGTAAGACGTTAGAAGGCAGTGAAAGAAGTCAGTTCCGGAGAAAGTTTTGCGTCTTTTATATTTTTCATTAGTCCATACTTTTTTACTATACTGTTGTTCTGTTTGGTCTGGAGCATTTTATGTTCACCTGAAGCATTTGCGTGTTCTCCAGAATTCAGCTATGCGTGCTATTTATGGAATTGATAGACTGGCCTCAATTAAAATATTTATCCGCGAATCCATATTTTAACGTTTTCAGGGTTGTGCTTATTTTATAAGCTTCAACTAATGTAGGATGTTATTAATAATATTGCTGCAATGTGTCTTTGTCATGTTTGAGACAGCTGCTGATGTCCATGGGCATCTAACAAAAAAGGTTGGTACGTATAGAAGGCCGATTAGATTGTTTGCGAGGTCTGCTTTCTCTGCTCGTCATATTCTTCCGATGCTGCAGTCTCAGACGACATCTTCTATTAGGGATATCGTTGAAAGGTCCGGCTTCCGTGAGCAGTTGAGACACCATTGCCTGCAGGTTTATGATTTTTTTTCAACTAGTTCTACATGTTTTATATATATTTTTGTTTTGTTGTGAAGTTGGAACAAAAATGCACGTATGTAAGTTTTTTTTTTGGAGTGGCAATACAAGCCCAGGTTACTGGGCTTCCTTTTTTTGTGAATAAATTATGGCTCCATTGAAAAAAACAAAAAAATCAGCGGGTTCAATTTCCCAGGAAAATTTATTTAATTTTATATACTTTTATGACCACAATGTTGTCATATTTTTTTGGCCTAGCTGACTGCTACTAAATCTAATTTTTTGAAACACTGAAAATTACAGTATTTAATCGATGGCAAAGAAACAAAACCAAACGTCTTCGGTCAGCGTAACCAGCCAAGATCCTGTAGCAGTTTACGTTACTCTGTCAAGATCAACCTAGTTATTCTTTGCTTTATCATAACGTTTTATTCGATACCATTGTCATTTTAAATATTCTATCTCTACAGAGTGAACAGTGAATAACGTCCCTGCGAATGTGTTTATAGGTTACGATCCCCTTTTGCCAGTTCTTCTGAGGTAACCATTTGACAGGTTCACTAACACAGAGCTGGACTTAGACGATCTCGTGAAAGAGTAGGTTCTAAAGCTGTCTCGTGTCAAAATCCCCAGAATATGCAAACAACAGCGTCACATTACTTATTGTGGTGATATTGGCGGTATAGGTGGCCAAGTTCTTTTTTCTCTCAGCGATTTGTTTTTTCTACCTCCCCCATGGACAAGCGCTACTTTTAAGAGGAGGTAGTAAAATGTTCTTTTTATGTTAATTCTGTGTTTATTAATAAATTCTTACCACATCGAAAAAATATAATATCTAAATCCACTAATAAGAAAATAACAATTTTATCCTATTCACACGTATTATAGGCAGAGTTTAATCGTATCAATATTGATTGATTGATACACATTTAATTATTTGTTGGACATACATATTTGACTTCAATTTATCAGTTCGTTAAATATTCATTATTATTTACTTGTTCACATACGATAACAAAACCGTTGGTATGAGACACACAAATGACCACAAAATACCACATAAGGAGTGCAGAGGTTTTAGTTGAACTTATTTGGGTGTACTGCAACTTATTATTTGGGTGTACTGCATATTCCCAAACACATGATTTCAAAAGATAAACTTGATTTCGAATAGATTCTGGAAACACAGAAATATCAGCTCTAGGATATCTTGTCCTTTTTCCTTGCAAACAAAGCTCCCCCACCAAAACAGGCTGTCCACAGATTCTCATCCAATGGATTTCAGTTTAAAGAAAATTTATTATTATCAGAAAAATAGCCACATTGGCAGAACACAGAATAATTTCCTATGTAAAGAAAATTCTTTTAAATATATAGGTTTTGCTTTCCTTTACTATCCCTTTAACAGCAGAATCTTTCAACAGATGGTTTTGTTTTAACATTCAATAGGAAAAGCGTTGAAAAATAGGACACAAAATACGAACACAAAAAATGGATACAAAATGGGGCGCATAGATTCTAGTCAAATAAAATTATTTGGGAATACTGTATATTCCTAAATACTTAATTTCAAAAAGATTCCAGAAACACAGAAATCTCAGCTCTAGGATATCTTGTCTTTCTCCACTTGCAAACGATACTCTCCAACCAATAACAGCTGGTCATCTATTTCCCATCCCACAGATTCCAGTTTAGAGACGAAGTGCTCAGGATGCACACTAATGTTTTTCATTGCAGCAAGATAATAAGCTTGAATGGTATGTTTTGCAGTACTTTTATTACTTAAAAAAATAGCAGTTTGCTTTATATTGCTATTTTTAACAAGCGCAAATAGTTCACTCTGAATTCCTTCAAGCTCCTTTAAGTATCCATACTTGCTAACTGAAGGGGCGATAATTATATCTTTACCAAACATGAGTCTTTCTCTCCCACAGCTCAAATTAAACAAAAACTCATTTCTATTTGCTACGTCAACAGAAGGCACGTGTCCATCTCTAGAAAACTGTTCAATAATGTAGTTCAGCCTGTGCCGATTCAGGCGAGGAATACACAAAGAAGACACTGCTTTATAATTGGCATACACATGAAAAATAGAAAGAAGAACAAAAAAAGTGAGAGTCGTAGTTGTAGATGAAACCATAATAGGAAGAAGAAGGAGGTTTAGAACTAACGCAAATAGGTTTACAAGTGTCTCCTGGCTACCATCTTTTGCAGCTACATCTGCAAAGTTCCCTTTCTGTGCTTGATGACAAGTGAGAGCAGTCCGGGTAGCCCCACCAGCTACACCGACGATAGCTTTACAGATTCCAGCAATACAGAATATAGAAGACATGCAATCTGGCATTAGCATTGGTGAAACAATTTCAAATCCCATGGCAATGTCATTTAGAATATCAGCAAAAAGACGCCATTGCTTGCAATTTGCATCAAGCTGACTTCCAATCAACGCAGAGAAAGAGATACGACCAATCATTGATGTACCATCTCTAATCAGCCAGGTCAAAGTGGCACCAAGAACTGTAGCATCTGCATTTCCAACTCCAACCCCAGTTAAAACAGCTTTTGTTGCCAACGCCCCATTTAAGCTGCTAAATAAAGCTTGAAAACTGTCCCATATTTGGTACTGCACATAGTCCTTACTAACTGATTCTGGAAAACCTTCTGGCAGAAAAATGTCAACAAAAAACTGAAATACATTGGGACAAGGAGCACAATTACGAGAATATTTTGCACCATCCGATGACAGTTCTAGACATCTTCTCTCTCCTTTGTATTCGACAATGACTCCTGACATGATTGATCTGAAAAACAAAAAGAATAAGTTATTCACTCAATTCTTAAGACAAGAGTAGTTACAGTTCAAATATATCTATTTTTCCGCTTTTGGCATTAGAAACTGAAACTTTCAAATATTAAAATCAAAATTTTAAAAATATAACTATAAAACCAAACTTTAAAAACTAAAATTAATATCTAAAAAGTAAAGAGTAAATTTTAAAATTAAAACTTTAAGACTGAGACTTCCTAATATAAACCTAAACTTCTAAACTACAATTTTAAAACCTAAACTTTAAATCCTTACTAATAAAACCAAGAATGGAAATTAGTCTTTTGGGCTAAAATTGTAAGGCTTAGATGGGCGTATTCACACCCTCAGAAATTAAGGCTAATGTCGTCATTTTCTAGAAATACAAGTTAAAAAGCAGAAATTCAAAGATTTTAATTATTTGAATTTGATATTCAGAGACATACCTAACAAGGCTAAATTAACTTGCAGTCAACCTGCATTTAAATGATAAAAAAAAACTGTAAAGTTAGAACTAAAAAATTATGGAATTGTGTCCAGTATTGTGTGTTTAAGTAGGCGTATTCCCCTTCTTGCTAGAATGAGTAAACATTAATATTGGAAAAAAAAGAAAGTCTTTGCATGCAAAAATGAAATAGTGATGCTCTAGAAATTTACAGGTTTTTAACAATGAAATTCAAAGTGAAAGTTGTACAATTACACACAGAGGCGGCACTGTGGGTTTGATCTCAGCTTGCTAATGTACCACCCAGAGTTCAAACCCAGGTGTAACAACATGGAGGAGGGGCCAGTTTATTCCAAATTTCATTTGTCCTGTTGATTTTTTAACCCTTTCAATATTCATAGTTTTTACCGAGTTGATTTAGTTCCTTCTGAGTTTCCTTAACCCCTTCTGATTTTCTCTGCTTCTTCCAAGTTCCTTTAGTTTCTCTCAGCTTCCTTTAGACTCAAGTAAATATCATAGTCCTCCCAAAATTTTTTGATTGTCCAAGACTTTTTACTCCTCTTATTGTATCAGTAAGTTTTTTCAACAGCATTTCTTGGTTTCGTTTTTACCCCCCCCCCCAGCCCTATTTGGTTCCTTCGAGCTTGGTTTTGTGGATTCTGACAGTCTTTTTCCCTTCCAACTTTCTCGAATCCCTTTGAATATAAAACTATTTTCATAATTTTTACCCAGTTAATGTAGTTTCTCTGTATTTCTTTAAAGCCATGTGATTTTTTTAAACATTGAAGTTTCTTTAGATGCTCTGAGCTTCCTTTAGACCCTGGTAAATGCCATAGACCTGCCACATTCCTTTATCTCTTTGACTTCTTCTAGCCCTTTTAGTACCTCCCAGCTTTGTTGGGTTTCTTTGAGCTTGGTTTAGTGGCTTCCAAAAGATTTCGTTTAATTTATCAATTCTACTCCAAGGGGAGCGCCTTAGCTCCACCTTCGAGTTCAACTGAGATTTTAAAGCTCAGCATGAGCTAAGCCAACACTAATGATCAATAATAGCCCTGTTCATAAAGTGAGGCTGTTGTAGATATTTCAAATATGATCAAGTACAATGAGTAAATTCAAAAGACAGGTAACTGCTGACCATTTTCAATTGGTTTATTATAGAACCTTGCAAACGTTTTGGCATTTGTCCAGCCTACATATTTTACGATTTGATCCGTGTCAACTCCTCTTGCTTTAAGGTGGGACGTTGAGGCAGACCGTGTGGCCCAACCTAAGTTCGATGCATCACTACACAAATATTTGTCAATTGATCTAGGCTCAATTGCTTTAGAAGCATGATTGGAAATATCCAACCACGATTGAAGTTCCGAATTTACATCGGATGTTAAAATTAGCCCTTGCCGCAAAATCACCCCTCGCGTACTTTAGTGCTTGAGTTTTCAACAATTCCGCTTTCCGGTAATATAAAGGCCTAATTCCACAGCTGGGAATGTTGAAACAAGAACGCCTAGAGTTTCGGCCACTTCTTGAGCCGTAGTCAATTCTTGACTAAGAATTTTTGAAACCAAGTCTATAACCTTTTTAATTTTTCTTTCCAGCAGGAAAATACGCATTGATCATGAATCTAACATAAAACCCAGAAATTCTATTTGTTGGCTTGGGATAAGAACTGTCTTTTCCGGGTGAATCACAAACCCTAGCTCTGACAGTAATTTTGCGGTTTCATAGACATTGTTTTTACATTCTAAATATGACCTTCCTGGAAGGAGATAATCATCTAAATACACCACTGACAAATACCCTTTTCTTCGATGCGGGGAGAAGAAGGGTTTCATAAGTTTCGTAAAAACCCTTGGGGCAGATGATAAGCCATTTGGCATTGAAGTGAATGCATGACAAACGTCTACTTCAAAACAAAGCCACATTTGATCATCAAAGTCAACAGGGCATGAATAATAAAAATCGACTAGGTCAATAGAGGTCATATAGCAATGTTTTGTCATTAAAAGAACCAAAGAATGAACACTTTCCATTTTAAAATGATAATATTTAATGTTTTCATTTAATTTTTTAAGATTCAGAATAAACCGAGTAGACCCATCTTTCTTTGGGACCGTAAAAACGGGAGAAATACAAAGTATTTCCTTTATTCTGAACTCGGGTACTTTAACAATAACACCTTTATGCAATAAAATATCAACTTTTTTTCTTAGAGCCTATATTTCTTCAAACATAAAACTTTTGTTCTATGTTTTCAAAGCTTTTAGTGGTGTTTTCTCAAATTTCAATCTTATAGCCTGAGGCTACAATATTCAAAATATTCAAATCACTGGTTACTGACTGCCATTTTGAGACGTACTTACTAATTTTCCCCGCTTTAAAGTTATCAGCCAAATGTTGTGACTGCCTTTTGAAATTCACAACAGAATCATAAAAATCAAGGGCGGGGTATGTTAAATAGTAATAACCAGCTATTTGCGATCCCTTTTCTAGAATTTGGACCTCTACTGACGGTCCTGGCCCTGCCTTCTGAAATAATTTGGACGGGGGGCCTCGTTCTGCCATCGGCGATAACGGTAGGCCCCCCATTGCATGTTTTTTGGTCTTCCAAATAATTTTTTCAAATTCACAACGAATTTGGCTTTAGACGTTGTTTCGGCAACATCTTTGCCAAAAAGAAACTCCGTGACTTTGACTTCAGGAGCGCATAAAGCTGATGCTACACTGGGATCTTGGCTCACTTCAAATTTCATCGCATGACGCCTTTTTAGACTTAGATCATAATTGGGGAGGCCAAGCATGTGAACTGCATCTTTTAGGTGCTTGACATACTCTTCTTTGATATGCTCATTTTCAAGCTCAAGAATCGCATTTGCTGGCTCTAAAACATAAAATGTTGAGTGAAAAACTGTCCACTGCACTTGAAGTGCCTTTGCATCCATCTGTCTAGCCTGTGATGAGAGAGTAGCCCCAATTTCACTATTCACCTTTGGAACAATAATTTTTTCAGTATTTGCAGGCCTAGGGTGGCACTCAAATAAATCTTTGAGCTTCCCTATTTCCAAAGGCTCAGATAAAGCTCTATTTGCAACTTTGGCAAGTTTCTTATGGATCTTGGGACCCTCTTTGGTACCAGAGCGTTCTTCAGAAATCTTCCCGAGTAGAACGTCATTTGATGTGTTTTCTTTTAACCTTTTACCTTTGTGCTTTTCTGGAGAAGCCTTCAGCTTTGTGTCATGGAATTTTATGGGGCTCCAAGAGCAAGATTTTTCGTTCCTAAAACTAATTTCAGGGCTCCGAGAGCCATTTGTTTGATCACTATCACTCTCACTTGAGAGTATTCTGCAACGCGAGTGAGCTTTATATTGCCTTTCACGCCTCTCATGATCATAATCCTCATCAACTAAATTGTCCAATAATCCAATCACTATCTCATTATCACTCTTTATTTAATTTGGTCTCAATCAAAGCGAAAGCTAATGTCAACTGGTGTTGTTTTGGTCAATCGATGCGATTGCACGTGTCTGTCTCTCAGTTGAACTCGAAGGCGGAGCTAAGACGCTCCTCTTGGAGTAGGATTATTATTAAATAAGGCTAAAAGAAATGTGAAACTCCATGCTGACACATAAAATAGATCAAAAGGGCAAGGCCTCTTTACAAGCTGTTTATATGCCAAAACAAAACCTTTTTAAAGAGCCAAAACTTTAAATCATATGTTAAAGGGATAATCTTACATCACAAAAACACACTCTTATATAGAAGGCTCCAGAAAAATGCAATATTAAGTTTATGCAACCCAATTTGAATAATTGGAGGTTGGAGTATGAGCGACGTTGCCCAAGAGGGTCATATATGCCCACATTCCATGCATGACCAAAGAATTACTTCTGACTATACGTCTAGACTTGTTATGTATATTGTAAACACCTCATTTCTTCCCCATTTCTTTGTTCTCTACAGAGCCTTATCCCTGGTATAATAGTTTTGTTATATCTTTAGTTTGATTCAGTGACATCTTTTAATTTGAGTGCAAGAATTGTGATGTTGGGGTAAAAGTCACCAAAAGCCCACTAGATGATTGAGCAAATAGAGGAAATATCTCTTATGGAAAATAGAACACTCTTATATAGAAGACAAAACAACACTCTTATATAGAAGGCCCCAGAGAACTGCAATATTAAGTTTATGCAACCCAATTTGACTAATTGGAGGTTGGAGTATGAGCGACATTGCCCAAGAGGGTCATACATGCCCACATGCCATGTATGACCAAAGAATTACTTCTGACTATCACACTTTACATTTAGTTTGATTCTGTGACATCTTTTAATTTGAGTGCAAGAATTGTGATGTTGGGGTAAAAGTCACCATAAGCCCACTAGATGATTGAGCAAATAGAGGAAATATCTCTTATGAAAAATAGCTTGGAAATAGTGACATACTTTAAAAGTTGCAGAAAAAATACACATTCATGCTTTATAAGCAGTTGAAACCAGGATATTTAAAAATTTTGCAACATGACTGAAAGATCCAGAAA
>JAQQPU010009315.1:16471-33104 GCA_029168905.1 Artemia sp. Kazakhstan ARC1039
ACTGTGAATTCCTACCACTTTTCCCCAGGAAAGTTATCCTTTCCTCACCCTTCACTGTTTAATGCAATTTCTCAGAAGATGAAATTAAGAGAATCGAGAAAATATTTTTCCTAGTTTGTATTATACAACCCTGATAAGTTTAAGAAAAATTATTTAAAAATGGCTATCAATACTTCTGAATCCAAAGAATTCCAATAACACAGATGTCTGAAAACAATCAGTTATCACAAGGATTCCAAATATGTGACAATTTTCAAGTTTAGACTCGTAAACTAAAAGTTATTAACAGAAAATATTTGCATAAACATAGAAAAATAGACGATAATATCCTCAAAATGGAGAACAATCTAGGTGAAAAATATATCTTTGAATCTGGTGTTTAGAACACCATAGAAAAGGTCAAGGCCGTATCCAGGGTTTTTTTTCGGAGGGGGTTTTACTCAAAACCCTTTTTTTTTGGGGGGGGGGGGTTACACAAAAAAAAACTCAAAAAACGCATACAAAATTTGTTTATGTCCATTTTTGTTACGTTTTTACGAGTCAGACAAACATTTCGGACGGGAGGGGGGTTAAACATACTACAAAACCCCTTTTACCCGACTAGAGGGTCCAAGTCATTTGATACGTTTAAGAAATAGTGAATGTTTTTTTTAGTTTTTATGTGATTTTATTTTGTCCTATTTATTTCTTTAATGTTCATTTTTACTGTGGTAGGAAGTGTTGTCTTTTTTTTCTCGTTCCCTTTCCGATTTTTTTGGCCAAGACAATAAGACGTCTGACAATGGCAAGACAACACAATGGGTTATATACCCAATAGCAAAAACGCATTCAAAAATTATTATGCATCAAGGCTTCAAAAAGTTTTACAGTGCAAATCAGGTTTGTACCTATGTCCCTCTGAAAAATGATATAAACATTTATTTCTTATTTTGAGAAAACCTCGAAGCAACAGAAAACTTCTTTTATATTTGATTATTCTAAAATGATTTAAAGTATTGTGCTTCTTTACAAAAGGCTCCGAGGGTTACAGTGTTACAGAGCTCCAGTGAGCAAAATACAACCCGTGGATGACAGTTTGAGCACTAGTATTCCGTACACGGGCCGTCTATTGTGCAGACCTCCACTAGTTACATCCGTTTTTGCTAAATTTACATATAACTTTAAGTAAATAGTCTTATTTTATTATCTGAAAAGAAATCAAGTCAACAGTTTCTTTTGGCAACATAAAAGTTACCACCAATAAATCCCTATTACATTCTATCAAAAAGATCCCCTTGGTGAATATTACTTTTTCAAGTGGATTTTAGAAAGACAGTTCCAATTTCCCCCCTCCGCAGCATAAAGAGATATATTTCTTTTTAACTTGACGCTTGGATCTCATTAGCAAGGGATATAACGCCTTCGGCCATATCCTAGCAAAGTCCATTATTTATTATTGAGCTCTTTCAAACATACAAAGAGGAATTAAAATGAGAAAAATATTTACATTTATAATATTGCTAGGGGATCTGATTTAGGGTACTAACAGATTATTAATACGCTGAGGATTATTGACGCGTATCGATATAAAACTACAAAAAAATGTTGACATTATGATATATTTTAATTCAATATTGAAGCCCGAGCCACTGTCAATATTGAAGCAACAGTTCTTCTTAAAAACTAATATACGTGCTTAAAGTTTTAGGCTAACATTAAAAGTCGCAACTCGTACCTTAGGCCAGAACTTGTTGAATCTGACATGAATAAAATATAAATCAAGGCTATGTTTTGTATGGCCAAAGACACTCCTCTTCGTTCAATCTTTAGGATTCCTCATACCCCTTAAAGGGGGACGAAGGGGTAACTTCGAAATTCTATTGGAATTTTCTATTAAGACTAAAACTTTTTTTATAGTGAATTTAAAATTCAAACTTGATATACCAATTATCCATATTTTTGGCTCGTTTTTTACAAGAGGTTTTTTTACAGGATTCACCTTTTTCTTTACTTCCTCTTTTTTTACAGGATTATTGATGTGTATCGACACAAAACCATATTAAAACGCCGCCGATAGAATATGTGTAAATGTCATTATTAATTAGGAAATTAGCACTGTTTTTCTCTAAAATTAATATAATTGCTTCTAATAAAACTAAACTTTTTTTATGCTGAATTTAAAACTCAATCATTCACGTTTTTGGCGAAATAATCTTTAAAGTTCTTTTTTTGTTTCTTTTCTTTACAAAGAGTTGATGTTTCGAATTTTTAAAACAGCAATTAATGGTCTTGGGAAATATTTTAGTGTAATGTTCCATGGTATCTTTGACGTGTAAGAAATATACACACAATAACTAATACATTTGAAAATAAAAGCCAATAGGTGAAATGTTCGGTCAGTGTTCGGAGGCGTCCCAATGATACTTGGTGAGTTTGTCAACCCACTTCTTGACAATATTTGAGGAATTCCGTCATGTAGCAGCGCATTAACAGCACCATTACGTGATAGTGCATTGACAGCAACATAGCGGCATTACAGCACGATTATGCGGCAGTGAATTAATTGCATTAACCGTGCGTTTACGTAGCAGTGCATTAGCTCCATCACAACAGCACTAGTAGCATCATTATGTGATAGTGCATTAACTGAAACAAAACAGGATTACACCACGATTATATGTCAGTGCTTTAGCAGCATTAACAGCACGATTAGGTGGCAACACATTAACTCTATCATAACACCACTAGTAGCACCATTATGAGATAGTGCATTGACAGGAATATTACAGGATTACGGCACGATTATGTGCCAGTGCATTAACAGTACGATTATATTGCAGCGCATTAACTGCATCATAACAGCACTAGTAGCACCATTACGTGATAGTACACTGACAGGAACATACTAGGATTACACCCCGATTATGTGTCAGTGCATTAGCAGCACGATTATATGACAGTGCATTAGCTGCATCATAACAGCATTATTAGCACCATTATGTGATAGTGCATTGACAGAAACATAACAGGATTACAGTACGATCATGTGTCAGTGCATTAACAATACGATTATATGGCAGTGCTTTAACTAAACCATAGCAGCATTAGTAGTGCCATTATGTAATAGTGCATTGATTTGAAACAAACAGAATTATAGCACGTTTGTGCTTCAGTGCATTATCAGCATTAACAGCACGATTATGTGGCAGCACATTAACTGCATCATAACACCATTGATAGCTGAATTATGTCATTGTGCATTGACAGCAACATACCAGCATTACAGCACGATTATGTAACAGTGAATTTGCAACATTAACAGTACGATTATGTGACAATGCATTAACAGCGCCATTATTTAGCAGTGCATTAGCAGCAAAATAACTAAAAAATCTCGAATCATTAACAACTATTGACAGAAGTAATCTTGTCTGACTTTAGATTTTACTAAGGAAACAGTTTCTCGGAATTTTCTTGAGTATACCATTATTGAGAAAAAAGGTTTAAAAGCTTTTTCTTGATTTTCTAAGATATTTATACACCTGCTTTATATCATTACGTTTCCAAAGAAACAGGAGAATTGAGACCTTTTAATACCTCGAGTTGGTCAGAGTCCGACTTCTTGTGAAGACGACTAATATATGCACCCCTTCAGGGGTGCATATATTAGTCCTGGGTGAAGGGGGGCTCTTTAGTGCACCCCTTCAACAAGTTGGATATCCTTCGTAACAAAAAAGAACATCCAGAGCAGTTCCAAAGTGAAATAGATCTTACCAACACCTGGTATAATTCCTGGAGACTTCTGCGTATTGGCAACAATAGTGTTTTCTAGATATCCAAAATTTGAAGTTGCTTAGGAACAACCTGAGTAGTGTGTTTGTGAAATGTCAGTTTATCATCAACAACTATTGAATGATATTTCCCGTTGCGACGGAGACTTGAGAAGATAAAGGCCCACTCAAAATGAGATTTTACTAATACGGAGTTACCTATCACTAATTTGAGGCTATCAGAGTTTTCATAGGACTTTCTGAGGGGCTGAAAAATCTGATACAATTCTGACTGCCTCAAATTAGCGCTAGCTAAATCCTAGTATTAGTAAAATTTTCTTGTGAATAAGCCTTAAGCGCCTAACAAACATGTCACATTCTCTCATTAAATTAATATGGCCAAATAAAAGATGGTGCAGCACTTCCATGCATTAAAAGAAATAAGTAATTTTCAGCCAAGGTTTGTGTAGTATCAATATATGTTTCAAAACTCTGTTTACTGGCATTGTCAAAGAACTTGGCACGTACTCAATTGCCAATTTCGCAATTATTTGCCAAGAAACTTCAATGAATTGAAAGAAATAAATAATTTTCCAGTCAAAGTTTGTATAGTATTAATATCTGTTGAAAACTCTGCTTATTGGCATTGCCAAAGAGCTTGACATGTATTTAATTGCCAAATTGGTAATTAATAGCCAAAGTTATGATGTATGAAAAGAAATAAGTAATTTTTCAGGCAAGGCTTGTTCAGTATCAATACTTGCTTGAAAACTCTGTTTATTGGCATTGCCAAAGAGCCTGGAATCAATTGAGAGAAAAAGAGTGATGCGTTTAGTAATGAAAGAAACAGCATTCAGATTTGCCCGCCTGGAAGGGCAATGAAGCTCGACAGGACAAGAAATCGTGTGAATATAAAGTCGTATTGTTTTCAATACCTTGGACTGTATTATTTATATAAATGACGAACAATCCGGGACCAAGAAAAGATCACTGTAGCTTCCTTTTAAAAATATAGCAGAGATTGAAAAAAGACTTGAATTCCATCTTTACTCAAGATTCGGTAAAGGTGCTTTCTTTTAAAAAGGCAAATCATTAGCCAATTTTCAGTTTGCTTATTAAAACCTACTGCACCAAGTTGAGGCAAAGCCACTGATATGGGACTTAATCAACATGCTTCAGTAATGTCAAATAAAACTCAGTCTACAGGTCAACCATTATCTTACAGCAGCATAATAACTTAACTCTGTAGAAGAAAGGTATTTACTAACTATTTTTTTGTTTGTTTGTTGTTTAATTCCAAAAATCAATCTTGTTTCTAAAATTGAGTCTCTTTTGTTTAAAGATTCTTCATTAGAATTTTGATATTCCATGCGAAAGAAATCGCTACGTAGAAAACTACGGGGGATAAGAAATCCACTTTTTTTCTTCAGAATAAAAAGTTGTATAATGACAACTTCCTCGATTTTTTTCTTTTTTCAGTTGAAACATTATTTGTATTTTGTTATTTTTTGTATTGTGTTTATTTGTATTTTTTTTTCTATTGTACTTTTCAAATACACAAAATTACAGTGAAATTAAAAGTCTTTTTCATCTGCAATGCTTGGAAAAGTTATCTATTTTCTGCAAAAAAAAAAGTTGGAAAACTATTTTTCATATGAATGACGTCATAAACATTTAGAATAATGATAAAAAATTTTGCTGAACATGAGCATATGTGCTAAATACTTTTAAAAGTACTTTCAAATTCAATACCATTGTCGAAAATATAGAATAATTCGTCGGTATAAATATGCAAAATGTTCCCTGAAATAAATAAATGAAATTGAAGTTGTTTAAATCAAATTAACAATTAAAACTTCAGTTAGTTATTACTTTGTATGTCTCTAGAAAAAAGTTTTTAATATTTTGTTTTTAATTTGTAGGTTTTTTAAGATTTTCCAGTAGAATTTTGGTATGTCAAGCGACAAAAATTGGCAACGTAGCGAACTATGGGGGATTAGGAATTTTATTTTTTTTAAGGATAAAAAGCTGCTTTATGACCAAGTTTTAAATGAAGCCACTGATATGAAACTTAAGCAAACTGCTTAAGTAATTCCGAACAAAACTCCCTCTATAGGCTTATCATTACCTTGGAACACATAATCACTTTGTAAGTCTCTATAAGAAAAGTATTTACTAACTAATTTTTTAATTAAAAAAATTAGTCTCCCTTCCAAAATCTATTTTTTTTAAATATTTTTCAGTAGAATTTTGGTATGCTATGAAAAATCCATTTTTTTTTTTTTTTTTATTCAGGATAAAAGGCTGTATTATGACAACTTACTTAAAAATTTTTAAGTTTTTTTAAGTTTTAATTAAAAATCTTTTTTAAGATTTGTTCTAACATTTTTCAAAGAGTACGAAACTTGAAGAATATTACGTAATATTGCAACCGTTTAAAAGTTTGGATTTATTTTCAAATTCAGCATTAAAAGTAACATTCGAAGACACTGAAACTTTCTACAGCAAAAATAGGATTATTTGTCTCATTGCTACTTTTCAAATACAATAACATGCACTGAAACAAGAAAAGCCAGTTCATCTCCTATGCTGCTAGAGGCAGGTCTATACCTCATTCAATTCAGTACAGTCCCCCTTCCGAAACCTCAATGTTCTTACATTGCATCGCATGTTTCCTAGATTTTAAGTAAAATTTGGTTACTATTTAAATTTTCCGAAGTTGTGCAATCCCCACCCCAAGCTCTAAATTTCTTTGCGCGTTACTAGATAGGGGGATACAATTTAGGGCAGTAAGATATTATTAATGAATTGAGGTTTGTCGTAATCAACACAGATGACAATGTACAATATGTATATTTTGTACAATATGCACAATATGTTTCAAAACCAGCTACAAAATATGAAAATTATTTAACTGAAGGAAATGTCCTACTTTTGGGCCTCCTTACCTTCTAAAACGATGTTCTTAATTAACATAATATATTTTGGCTGATCTAGATACCCATTAAGAGCTCCTTATTATAACTAGTAAATAAATTTTCCTTCAGTCTTCAACTAGCTTTCATGCAGTGTTGACGAACAAAAAATAGCAATTTTCTGGATATTAAGAAGCTGTTTGGCAAGTTTTTTATGAACTTATTTTACTTAGTGAAATGAACGGACTTTTGCCCTGGACATTATACTGGATATTTTGACAGTGATTTGGAGTTTGATCACCAGGTGATAAATCCAGTTAGACAAGTTTCTGGTACCATGACGGGATTAAAATTAAGCCCTGTTTTGAACTTTATTTATCGATCAATGACAAAGGGTGCAAAGATTGAGTTAATTGTTGGTAAAACAGCAAGCTTCTTTAGTAAAGACGACATAATTACAGCGAAAGAAATAGTGCACGATAATGCTATGTTCAGACGCATAGGATTTTGAAAAAATCCTATAGCAAATTCCTTAAAGGTTTTTAAAAAAAACTGGTTCAGACGCATAGAAGTGTCTAGATGCATGAGGTAAAAAGTGTCCTAAGTATTTTTGATGGCAAAATATTTGAAAAGTAGGAAAATGGATACGGATTCAGAAAATATATTCCTGGGACATACTTTAGCCTGTAGACCCATCCCTGAAAATTTCATTTTCCTAAATTAACCCCATTCGAAGATAGCCAAACCATTTTCAATACCGTAGTGTGATTTTAATCTGTTTCTTCTTAACAATGCGCATGTGTTGGAAAAAACTTTAAGGTTTTGGCTTATTGCTTGTAAGGATTTTGCTTACAACTTGAAAAAATTTCAAGCATAAAACCTATTGCTCTTTAATGAAAAACCTTTAAGTATTTTGTCATAACAACAAAATCCTTAAAGGATTTTTCCAAAATCCTATGCGTATGAACATAGCATAAGTTTCAGTTTACGAGCAGGTTCGTGAGAAATGTGAAATGCGAAGACTATGTTACAGAAATTTGTAAATGGTTACACGCTCGGGATAAAGAAAAGAAGCCAGTGCCAAAATTCGTAATTGAGAATCCTTGCTCTGTTCCCACTTTAGGCGATGCAGTAGTGGCTACTCTGGCTGTGAAAGTAAACGAACTAGGCCGGAAAATTGATTATTTAGTGGAATCAAACAGTAACAAATCTATTTCTTGGCCCTCGAAATTCAATGCATCGGAATCCGAGGCTTCATCTTATGCAGTTGTACTCGAGAACTTACCTGGATCACTCAACACCCCCAGTGCTCGTAAGTCCTTTGTCGATTCAGTGTGTTCAAATCCTTCTCAAATCAGTGAACTACGTAAGAGTAAAGCCGACTGCAAACTTATAGTTAAGTCTAGAGATACTGCTGAAGCTATCGTTGACCACATAAAAGGCAAGCAACCCATGATAAATGCGTCACTAAGGACTCCACACTTTATTGGGGTAATGAAAAGAATTCCCGTCGAAATGGAGGAACAAGATGTGTTGCACCTTATCCCCAGAGCTTGCAAAGCAGTCAGGATCGGAAGCTCACGTTCTTATAAAGTTTACTTTGACACCCGCGCTGAATTGGACTCCTTCGTTAAACATGGAGCCAAAATTGATTACGAAGTAGTTCCTGTTGATGAATATAAATTTTTGCCAAGAAGATGCTTCTCTTGTCATGCCGAAGCCATCTTGCGGGCAATTGTAATAATACCGCTAGTTGTGGTCGCTGTGGAACAACTGACCACGCGTCCAGCAAATCCAATCCATGCACTGGTGATATGTTTTATGTACTATGTAAGAAAAACGGTCACACATGCTACAGCGTAAATTGTCCCGTTGCTAAACAGAAGCCGACCTCTGATAGGGCATGACCGAGCAACCCCCGACATCACATAGTCTGTTATCTTGGAATATCGATGGGAACTTTATAAACCGATCCACTTTTGTCCTTGATTTTCTTCGTGAGTGCGACATAATATACCTGCAAGAGTATTTTACTATGGAGCAGGGCATAAACTTGTTGAATCTTTCATCATGTCATAATGTATATTCTGTGCCTGCGAAGCAAACAAAAGATTGTGGTCGTCCTTCAGGTGGTTAGTAATGTACGTTCGATCAAACCTAAGCTCTGACCTTTTGGATTCGGAGGATTACTACCTTACTGTTAGAGTAAACAACGTGGCTATAATTAATGTCTATCTTCCCATTGACTACCGGTATGACAATTCGGAACGTCTCTTCGCAAATAGTGTGTCTAAACTTTCTAAATGCCTGGAAAAAGCTCGTCAATGAAAGCTTCATTGTATTGTAGTCGGTGACTTCAACTGCAACCTGGAATTCGACGACCACACGGTGTCAAGTCACAGAAGTATTTTACTCGGCATTATGAGTGATGATCTATGCGTCAGAGCCAAAAGTGAAAAATACACATACATTCATAACTCTGGAAGTACGTCCAACTTAGACCATGTTGTAGCAAGCCAATCTGTTAATATTCCCTCTGTGCTTGTTATGGATAATGACTTTACGTCTGACCATCTCCCACTCAAGTTCAGAGCATTTTCCCACAGGCTCAGTTACCACAAGATATGGACAGCGCCGAGTCGAGTAAAAGGTGGATTAAGTTAACGAATTGGTCTAGGGTTAATGTTCAAAAATTTAATGAGTCGTGTGATGTAGTCCTGGACAAAATCCGTGTGCCTTATGATCTACTTTGTAAGTCTGCTCGTGCAGACTCAGTTGATACGCGAGTGAAGCTAAATGTATACTGTGCCGAATTGATGCATTTTTTGCGTGTTGCCGAACTTGCGACTGTTCCTATTAAGCGTATTAAAAGTGGGACGGATATTATTGGGTGGTCAAAGAACACAGCACTTTCTGAAGCATGTGATAAGCCAAGATTTAGGTTGAGAATTTGGAGAGACTGTGGCTCTCCCAGGTCTGGTATTGTATATCAGATAAGATTGCAGACTAAAAAACGGTTCGCAAATGAGGTTGCCAAGCACAGGACCTCAATTCAGTCAGTTTATTCCGATAAAGTTCTTAGTGATCCAAATGAGCTTTGGAAAATGGTGCTAAGACCACAGAGTAATTGCCTTAATAGTATATCGGATTAAGACATCCCTGAATCAACTTGGGCCGAATATTATGAGAACGTGTTCACTGCCCCTGAAAAGTGCCGTGCGGATTATTATAACTGTGAGTTAGATTCTTTCTTAGCTAGTTCGTCTAATTCTGATGTTGTGGTTTCTCTAGAGTGTGTAATGAATGATATTAATCGCCTTAAGAAAAAGAAATCCAGGGGTTCATATAATATTTCCGCGCTCCGTGTCAAAATATGTAGTCAATTATTCCTTCATCATATTACTCTGTTATTTCGAATGATTTTCGTCACCGGAATAGTTCCATCATCTTTTTGTATTGGGGCTTTAACTCCGATCCCTAAGAAAGGTAAACCTCATCGGGAATGTTCGTCTTTTCGGCCGATCACGGTTTCAACAACTTTTTGTAAAATATTTGAGCTTTTGATAATTAATGTAGCCCGAAATAAGTGTTATAGCCCGGACTCACAGTTTGGATTTCAGCCGCGTCTGGGTTGTTGCCATGCGTTGTCTACCGTAGCATCTATTTTCGTTGATGCCGAGAAAACTGAAGAAAGTTTGGCTCTCGCGGCGTACGATGTTCAACGTGCCTTTGATTCTTTGATTCATGATGAGTTGATATTGGATATGGGAAAGCACGGTGTAAAAAATGGAACCTTCTTCCTTTAAAAGATATGTATGCAAATCTGAAAGCCGAACTTAGGCTCTCGCATCAGCATCCGGATCATAAAATAAAAAATAATCCTGTTGTTCCGGTTAAAAAAGGGGCTCGACAAGGGGCAATAACTTCACCTACTGCTTTTAATAATACAATATTCCGAGGGCAAGAGAGATGTAAGACAACTTGTGTCCTGCGATGTATCGATGTTTCGGTAATATCATACGCGGATGATATATTTAATTCGAGTCGCACTGTTTCGGGTATAGAGGAAAACTTTAACATCCTCCAGAATGATTATAACCAGCTCGGATTAGAGTTTAACGCAGAAAAGTCGGAAATCCTGCTTTTTAATTGGAAATCAGTCCCTGATGGTTTTAAGATTGCTCTTGGAAATACAAATGTTAAGCCAGTCCAGTTCATTACTTACCTTGGCCTTCCTATCGGTTCAACTCTAAAAAAAACCCGTCGATTGCTTATCGACCATCTACAGAAGCGAATTGGTTTTGCATATAGTAAAATTGTTTCAAATAAGTTGAGGTTCAACAGAAGTTTTAGCTCGCCTTTATAATGCAATTGCCCTCTCCCATTATTTGTATTTGAGTCCTTTTTGGAGAATTTTTCCGGAGTGCGATAAACGTAAACTCCGATCTGTTTTCTTTAAGTATGCTAAGTTTCTACTTCATCTCCCGCTTTGGTCCCGAAATTCTTTTCTTATTAGGAATTATAATTTAGCAGACCCAACTGCAGCCATCCTTAATCAGACCTCAAAGTTCAATAATAATGTAGACCTCCGCCAGTAGAACTCAGTGTGTTTTTGTTTTCTCTATGGTTTAACCAGTCTCTTCTTGCTATTGAGTATTACATTAGTGTCTAAAACTTGTACTATTATGTATTTTGTTTTTGTCGTGTATATTTGTCTTGTTTATCTTTTTCTTGTATTTTTATGTACTCCGTCTCTTTTGTTTGATTTTGACGGGTAATAAAATATTATTATTATTATTATTAACTTCACGAGATCGTTACATCGAAAAAAATATATATCCTAGTCCATACCCCTGAAAACAGCATAGTGAACAAGATCGTGGTCTACGTGTAAAAGTGACATTCCCCCGTTTTTTTTTCAGTTGTAGACGGCGGGCACATACATGAGCCTAAATTCAAATACATTTCACTAGCAATTTTAAGATTAAATAGTATTCCTTGTCAATAATGTCTTTAGTGCTTTTACAGAAAAATAAACACGCTGTTATACTTGTAACCCAGATGGCGGAATGTTTTTCTATTCTAGTCTTTGAATTACCAAGATAAACTTCCTAACCTTTTGTAGGGCTTTGACCATGATTCCGTATGCATAAAAAATTACGCTCATTGAGCGCTCTTTTAATCTGGAACAACCACAGAGATTCCTTGTTCAGCTTCATTCTTCATATTGACTAATTCCTCATATGCAACACCCACTACCCATTCTACATTCGACAGCACCCAGTCGTGTCATTAAGCACCCCCTCAATGACTCCATTCATGTTTGTTTTCCCCTTTCTTTTGTTTTATTAATGAAAAACAATCATTTCGCTACCATAGCTAAAACAGGCTCAGTAGGTGACACTTACACACAGTGAGGTGGCACCATTCCCACCCTTGAAGCCTGAGGGAGTGAATTCACTGAGGAAGGTATCAATAGGAGGGTTCTCCATAGTGCAAAGTGCTCAAATTTGAATGGGAATTAACATTATAGTAATTTAAACCAGTAATTTCCAAATCCATTTACTAGAAAAGCTTTACTTCATCTGCTTTATTTTTACTTCAAAACCTAATTTACTTTCTGAACCGTCCCTGTATTTAAGAGCTGTATCACTTGTAAGAAACTTCTCCCTCTAATTATCCCCTCCGACACATACAGAGATATATTTCTTTCGAAACTGATGTTCGGTACCATTAGCAACGGCTATAACGCCTTAGGAAGTGTCCTAGCACAGATAGTTATTCATTATTGCTATCTTTCAAATATAAGAAGACAAATTAAAAAGAGAAAAGATTTACATCTGTAATGATGCTAAGGGGGGTGAAGTTAATGACAACAGGCAATTACTGATGCACGAAAAAAATATTGATGTCCCAGTTTACATGGTTAAAATGGCACCCCAACACACTACATTTATGTATTAAATTGACTAGCATCACTTTTTCTTCTGATTTTGAGCCTTTTTCTACTTTCATTAATATGAACTTCAGTAGCATTAAGAAGTAAGTAAGTATGATGGCACTAGATCCTCAAGGTCCAAACCGGTGGTGCTCATCTCCGTTTCGTGGCCTCTCATCTAGAAAGTGCGATGGGCGGTTGGGGGCCAGCCATCCTTTGCTTTTGCACACCCTTCCTACTTACTTTCCTCAGATTTTTCCAGGTACCCATTTAGAGCTGGGTCCACTCTGTCTGATCTTACATAGTCACGCCACTGACCCCCGCCCCAAACCAACCACTACCACGCCAGGGATTGAACCCATGTCCAAAATTAATGTGTAAATATAGCATTAATGTTTACTTGAACTCTGTAGGAAGCAACTTACTTAGCAAAATGATGCTTATTAGACTAAGAGATACTGTAGACGAAATTTTACGGGAAAAAATGGGGGGTTTTGGGAAGGGGGGAGAACGCGTCAATGAAATTTTCACTCTTAGATTAATAATTGAGAAGTGTCGGAATCATCATATTCTGTTGATTCCTACTTTTATAAATTAGAAATAGATAGTTGATTCAGGTGAACGGGAAAAACTTTCGTGAAGGTCCTATCTTTTTATGATATACTAGATAAGTACATTAAAGTGATTAGTCCTATGCATGAGAACAATATTGCTGCTGCTAAGGTATAAAGTGAGGTTAGTACTATGTTTGGTGGCGAATCAGGAGTTGAGAAGGGTTTTGTCCTATTACTGTTAACATGAATTATTTTTATGCATTTTCCTAAGGAACACGGCAAAAGCCACGGGAGAGAATAGAATAAAACGGGAAGGTAAAAATATCCCAGGCTTAAATTATGCAGATGAATTGAGTCTAGTATATAACAATATTAGCGAAATGAATAAATCTTCGGAGGTTTTGGAAGTTCAGTTTGCAAAAATAGGTTAGAAATTTAGTGTTTTAGAAGTCGCTTGGACTGGGAATGAATGAAGGTGAAGAATGAAGGTGTTGGGTAACGAGAGGATAGATCAACTGAATAGCTTCACTTACTTGGTAGTATTATTAGTAAAGATGTTGATGCAGGTAAGACGTGAAAAATCGAGCAGGCAAGGCTCATGGTGTTAATTCGCAGTTTAAAAGCTTTGGAAGAAAATAAAGATAAGTTTGCGAACCAAGATTCGAATGTCAGAAGTTACTGTAATGACAGCAGTCAAGTATGGTTTTGAAACTTGAGCGCTCCGAAAAACAGAAGAAGATTTGTTGAATGATTTCCAGATATTTTGTCTAAAGAAACTTTTAGATGCTCGTCTCACTGACCGTACGTCAAAAACACTTTGTATGAAAAATCTCTTTCGATCTCACTTTCTAGGGCTATAATGAAAGAAATATTGAAATGGCTAGGATCCGTATTACAAATGAAGGATGACAGATTTCCAAAGATTGTCCTGTTTCGCCTTCCATCTGGGATGAAACAAAAACCAGGACATACCCAAATGGGGTGGGAAGAGGTAACAAAGAAGGATATAAAAAAAAATTAGAGTGTCATGAGAGGGGCTAAAGAGGGAAGCTTTGAGTAAGTTGGGGTGAAGGAGGAGAGTGTGTAGCTATGTTGGTCTCGGGCAGTTTAGTGCTGTAATGAGTTGTCAGTAGCAGTAATAGTAGTAGTAGTAGTAGAAATGTCAATTTAATTATCATTTATACCGTAGAATGTTGAAGTAATCTATGTAACTTACATGGTTTGTTTTATTTGTGTCATGGATTCCTCGAACGAGCGTAAGCTTATGGAGCCCATTGCATGCTGTGTTATTTTATTTATTTATCAATACATATAACATTAAGCAAAGTGTTCATTAAGCCCGTTAAGCTAAATACAAATATAAGAGCTGAATTATATTTTGTTTTTCCTGAAATAGATATTGAGTTCAATAAAATTCCTTTCCCTCTTTAATACAAAAAAAAACCTAGCTGCTGACTTAAGCAATTTCAGGTCCTTTTTTAAGCAATAAATTGGGTTGAAAAATTTAGCTTTTATCGGGAAACTAGAAGATTTCTCCAGAAGTGTTTCTATCCAACAGCCGTATAAATTGTTGTATAGAATTTATTCTAAGCAACAGCAACAGTAATAGAAAAGATGACCCTCTGCGAATGTAATGGCAATTGAAATTGCTCATTGATGCAATTCATTAAATACGCCAATCACAGAAATTGTTTTCGGTGTGAGCCTATAGTAAGAGATATATGCTAAAGTTATACAGCTTTCACCGGCATATGCACAACGCAAATAAAAAAGCATAAGAACTGAGAAAGATAAAAGAATTACAAGATTTTCATAAGAAAGGGAAGGAAAAATAACGGGAAACGGCCAAACTGAAGAATAATTATAGAACAAAAAAGGGATTTGATTAGAAAATCCAAAATTAAACACTAGCTACTATGAGGTTTTACCCATGAAATGAAAATATATGAAGAAAACAAACATTAAGAAAATGAAATAAAAATAAAAAAACTAGGAGGAGAAAAATACTCAGGAAGAGTGAAATGGAAAAGACATCAAACAGATATGCCAATATATATTTACAAATTAACAAAGCAAGAAATCTTTAATGATATGCTACTAAGAGCACGTCATCGCATCATAAAAACGGCCTGAAGTAAACACAGCCATATGAAGGCCGAATCGTGTTATTTGGTCATATTTACCTCAAACATACTCTGGCACTTAACTTATACGCTAGCTGGTAATTAAAGTTGAATATCTTTACCATGAAAGATATCGTAATATATTTTGATAGACGTAAAAAGAACGTTAGTCTAATCTAAGGCTTTTTTCTCTTCTCCAAATTCAAGCAAACAATTCAACTTCGCTCTGTTTTTCAACTGCATTTACCAAACTAAGCACCAAAACCAATCAATCTAGCGATCGCAGCTGAAGTTGATTAACATATATGGGCACGAAAGTCCAGTGTTGTGGGGGTATTCTAAAACTTTTTACTCTGGAAGGGAAGGGATTGGTGATGGTCTGAAAGGAACAGAAAAATCGGTTTTTATTCGAAGAATTTTAGATCATTTGTAAAATAATAAATGAACGTCAATACTAAAAAAGCTATGATAACACGGTTCATCCTCTCTCTAAGGGATGTAATGGAATTTGCAAGGTGATACTCCTGCTGGAGTTGAAACAACCCGAGAGGAGTAACTGTCGCAACCTATTTCAGCACTTCTTTTCACCTTGAGGATTTTCGAGAGGGATAAATGCAAAAAGCGTCATTCAGAGACCAGTTGCCAGTTGGAATACTGTCCCATCAAAAGCATTTCCCGGAAGTTCATCTCTAAATTCACCTTAAGAGGAGTTTCAACCGTTTCAAACTAGAACAATAATAAAAATAAAATTCTCTTCAGGACTTTCCTGGGAATAAGGACTCTTGGAAAGAACTTCCTTATTATTTCCCATGTATACAGGAAGTTTTTTTTCTTTTGTGGGTCAGCTATTTTTTCTTGCTTATTTTGAATCAAATGAAACTATTTCATTTCGTTTTATCTTGAATTAAACCAAGGCCGTACCCAGAGAAGGGGGGGGTTGAATGGCAATATATGAAACTGAATATAGTTGATCCGGCTGTCAAAACTAAATCCAGGTTAGGGACACTTAAAAAATGATGATGGAAAAATCACAATGTTTAAAAATCATAATTAAATTGTTGCATGCAGGTCTTCTCATTTTATAAAGACGGGGTAAATATATATGATAAAGTCAATCTACCAAAAATATACGAACAAGACGAGTTGATTTTAAGAGAAAAGTGATTGTTTTTTAAATTTAATTAGGTTCAAATAAGAATAGAAATAAATTAAACATCCATTTAATTAAACATTTGAATTAAATTAGGTTGAAATGAAAACTAATGCAAGGTTTATATACGAGGTGAATAAAATAAAAAGAAAGAGGAGAAATCCCCTGTTTTGCTCAACAAACGATACATATCCGATGCTCTGA
>JAQQPU010009316.1:8598-33101 GCA_029168905.1 Artemia sp. Kazakhstan ARC1039
AATTTAGCAAGGATGAAAGTGCACTTCACTTGATGCCTTTTTTTAATGTTCTTTAATAATCCAATAATGGTTTCTAGGGGAATTACATTTTGAACCCTTAGTGTGCCTCCAAAAGATAAAATAGTCCGTAATAACCATAAGTTTAAAAACGTGTTTTAAAAACAACTGTCTAGTGAGGAAAAATCGTCATTTGTAGCTCATCGAAAGGTAAGTATTATTTTCCTTAGTCTTAATAGTAAAATGTAATTTCGAAAACAAATTTGCGCGAAGACTAATGAAAATAATAATTACCATTCCTGAATCAGCTAAGAATGGCAATTTCTTCACTAGCCAGCTTTTTTAACACAGAGTTTTAAACTTTTGATTACTATGGGCTGTTTTTAGCTCTATAAGGCCTAAAAATTTAATTTCCCCAGATGCAATTATTAAATTAAAAAAGAGCATAAAAAGGTATCAAGTGATGTATTCACTTTCATCTTAGCTAAATTATGTTGAAAACTTATCTACCCTGCTCAGGGGCGTCGTTTGGGGGTGGCAAGGGGGAAGGTCGCCCCCCCCCCCATAATGGGGAGAAAAAAATATTATACATCCCGTGCCCTTTGACTATCCAGATATGGACCCCTCTTGCCCCCCCCCCCAATAAAAATGCTGGAGATTCGCCCCTGACCCTGCTATCTACCCTTTCCCCATTCCTAGTGTTTAAAAGATTGCATACATGATACGTCTATGTCTTCTCTAAATTTTGATAGAAAATTTTACCTTAAATTTGGATTTTCAATCTGATTGATTCCTGGTTTTGAAAATCTAATTCCTATTATTATAGTACTATTTTAAGTCACAGGATATCAAGTGCTTTTTCCTAAATTTAAAAAGTAGATTTAAAAATCTTCAAAACAATATAAATCAGGATTGACTAAAGGCATGAGGCTCAAAACACTCTTCTTGTGCTTCATATGGGCAGTAAATCTATTTTTTAATGTTTCACAGCTTGAAAAAGTATTAAATCTATAGTAAATAGATAGTTTATTTTATCAAAAGTGGGGGGACAGGAGATTATATTACCCTAATATTGAGCACAGCTCGTGTGTATGTAAGAATTCTTCAATTTGTTTTTCAGGGTAAACATTTTTCAGACGCTAGACTTCAGTTTGCGTCTTTTTACTGTACCTGATCTTTGGTGTGTGTAATGAAAATTGCACATTTTTGTTGTAAAAGTGAATAAATGAAAAAGCTACCATATGGTGCGATAGTGGAAAAAATTAAATGCGACAATCATGCTTGTAAATGACTGAAAAAAGGGCTTTATAAAAAATGCGAAATAAACGCAGAGTATGGCAGGGAAAAAATTGCAGCGCCACTAAACACTTATTCGACATCTCTTCAAGAAAGGTATCTAGCTGAAGGCATAAAAACTATGGTCCCAACTCAAATGCTCAGAATCTTGACGAACATCTTTTAAAAAATAGAGGATTGAATTTTTAGCAGCACTTAAAATGTTCAGTCATGGCTCCTTTACACATGCGGAAGCAAATGCGGAAATCCGTTCATATCTTTTCGAACGATGCCCCAGAAAACGCCACGTTTTCTGGGGAAAAGTTTTCAAAAATGCGTCAGCGTGGATGAGGACAAGTTCTGAAAAAAGAATACTGGCTAATTGACTCTCGCTTTAGTCCTTATACTGTGAAGGAGACACAGAAGACAAAAGGAGACGGAAATTCAGTCTGAAACAACAAGGATTTTGATGTTCTATAGTCATGGTATTATTCATTTGAAAACCTTGTCAAGAATCCGTCCTAATTTGGTGAAATCGTTGCGGAAAACTAGAAAGTTTTTCAAACACGAAAACAGACGGGATCTTTGCACGGATTGCTAAATCAGGACGGGTTTCAGCAATGTGTAAATGAACCATCAGAGATTTTCCAGACTGAGGAAACCACACACCTACAGAAATCCTACATCGACAATAGAAGTCAGCTGCAGAGAAGAAATAGAATAACTTCTTCAGTACCAGGGCTCATTTCCAAGCGGCGTGTGAGGACAGTAGCTCCAGTAGTCAAACAACTTCTTAATCCTAATTGATACAGAGTTAAACCAATGAAATACGGTTGTATTTGTGAACCGAACGTAAGAGTGTCTTTAGAAATAAAGTTTATCTGTAAGTTCAGTCCTACTGGGTTATGTGCTCACAAATACTTTGCATCTAGGGATGCTAGTCTTGACAGTATAACACTGTTTCTGTTTGGTTACGGAATACCTTTTTACCTCCGTTTTACTTCTGAATGTCCTATATCAGAGATAAGAGGTAAAATGTCCCATAACAGCCAAGAATCAGTGTACGATTGAGTGGATGGAATCTCAAGTCAATGTGTGTACAAATTAAATACAAAAAAGTTTTTTTTTTCAACTGAAAGCAAGGAGAAAAATTCAAACTTAAAACGAACAGAAATTATTATGTGTATGAGGGGGTTCACCCCCTCGTCAATACCTCGCTCTTTACGCTCAAGTTCGAATTTTGTTCCAATTCTTAAAGAAACCTCTGAATCCCGAAGGTCGTTTAATTAGATTAAATAGCTCTTTTGAAAGTCTTAAAAAAATTTAGCGTAAAGAGCGAGGTATTGGCGAGTGGGTGAACCCCCTTATATACGGAATAATTTCTGTTCGTTTTAAGTTTTTATGTTTCTGTTCATTTTCAGTTGAAAAAAACTTGTTTTTATTATTTAATTTCTGATCGTTTTTTAAATAATGCTGGAAAATCCGGCACGTCCTTCATGGAAAATTCCCTTCCCCATGAATAATTCCTCCATGAAACGATCCTCCCACGCAACCTCCTCCTTATAACCTCCCTCCCCAGAAAAAATCCTTCCTAAAACGTCTGTATACTTCCCAGCACTGTAGATAAATTTAAATAGTATATTTATTCCCTATCTCCATCAGTACCTAAAGCCGGACAGAGATGCCCCTGCTCCGGAAAATTTATAAACATGTAGAAACATATGCGAAATTAGATTTTTTTTTTTTTCATGGATAGGCACGCGTTTGACATTGGTGCTCGCAGCCAGGAAAAGAGACGAAACGGGTGGCTAGGGGATAAGGAAGAATGCAATACATTGAAGAGATAAATAAGGAAAGGAGAAAAATTGGTATAGCTGTGATAATGCAAAAGGTAAACATAACATTAGTTAAAACTGGAAAGAAAAAAAGAATGAATTTATTACGATAATCAAGTTAAAAATGAGTTTTATTTGAACAATGCCACAGCGTAATGACATTTGATTAGGAAATTTGGCGCTTCTCATTGATATTTCAGTTCCCAAGTCTTACCAATTTTTTCTCAAATGGAAATTACGTGGTGAACATGAATGCGGACTTGCAGCTAAATTAAACATAGTCACTCCCTTTTTTCACATATATTTATTGATATTGGTTTGATCTTTGTTGTGTATAGTACTGAAGAGCTCATTAAGGAGATAATCGAACACTAGTTTTTAAAAATTTGGCCTCTTTGTTCAAAAGAGGAGAAAATCAAATATTTAAACTACTATAACTAAAATAATTACTTGCTAGTTTATTTTCCTTGACAGGGATCTTTCTTGATTTCCCGATTCTTAAATTACACTTCGTAATATGCACGTGTGCACAAAATATATCGTATAAATTGTTCAAGGGGGAAGTCATTGCAGCCAGTTTCCCGGTTCACAACTTATTCTTTTGATTCAGATATCTAAGCTCCAATGTTCTCCTCATCGTTATAGCTTCCGATTCTTGGAGAGTTAGAATATATTGTCCCTTTGCACGGTTTACATGCTGCAGTGAAAGCTAAGCCGTTTTTAAAGCAGCTACATCTCGTTGAGCTACATTCCAGTTGACAGGAGCACTTCACGGTTTTCAAAAGCAGACAAGGGGCTGGTAGGACGTGAGTAGTCAATGGATACAAGAAGTCATCTTTATTTCTCGAACTCTATTCCTTGGCTTTAAGTTCAGAATCAGGATCTCCACTCTGTACTTGAATTTGGTAGAAAACTCTGTAACTGTGGAACTTAGCCGCAACAGAAGTTGGTGTTAACTGTTCTGGGTGTATGAACGAGCTAGTAATAGTCATTTTCTTTTTAAAGACTTCCCAGGGGAGTTCATTTAAATTTTCCCCTTTTGATGATCCGTTTATCATGAGAAGAGCTTCTTCTCCAGCAATTCTTACTTCTTCCTTCGAAGCTGGCCTCAGCATGAAAACTGCAGCTGATTTACGAAAATCGGCATCTGCCATTAGCTTCTTCAGAGCAAGGGTTTTTCCCACACAGTGGATTCGTGAAGTAAAGTCAAGCCTAAGATATAGTGAGCGAAAAAAATCAGATGGCATGTCTCTTGGCCCAGCTTCTCTTTCAATTTGTGACTATCCAATAATCGGGGAGCTTTGATCGACTTTGGCCCAGATGAAAGCTCTGGCTTTTGCAAGCTCTGGCTTGTTCGGAGACCGGAGCATGGAAGATCTGTCAAAAAGTGATGCCGGGTAGGAGCACAGTTCGTGTTGAAAGTACTCAGAATCCGTGAGAGTGATCCTCTTTGCTAGCGTAATGAACCTCTGAAAAAAGAGAGTGGGGTCTAGTTCTTTGCAATCTCCACCTGGATTCTCCTTTGTAGTAATTTGAACTGCCTGTTGTTTTCTTCGAAATAAAAATCAGCGACCAGCTTTCCAGACATAAATCAATGATTTTTTGGCCTAACTCTCTAGCAGAATCAACATTGGAAGATTCGTAGGCTGTCAGACCGTTGGTGATGTTTAATAGTTGAAGATCCTCATTAAATGGCGATCCTTTTTCTAGGAAATCGATAACGATCTAGATGTCTTTACAGTCTCTTGGCTGCCTCGGCTTGGACGTTTCCTTATGTTATCATCTAGTTCCATAAATAACTTGTGAGATACCCTCCATCAGATGATTTACTGCAGAGCAGACTGGTCGAGACAGAACCTATAAAGACCTTTGAACCTCTGTCATACCACTTCCATCGGTAAGGCCACGAGCTGATTTGAGACAACACATGAGCTCCTGCTCAATGATAAGATTCCTGGAGAGCCTATCCCAGAATCTATCAGAATGTCTGATCACGTGCATCACATTCTGGAAGGCTTGATAAGCGGCAGGATGGGTTTCATACAGCTTGACCATTCGCTGGAGGCAAAGCTGGCAGGATTTTGTGTGATTTTTTGCCCAGATGGCGCAAGATAAGGTAGCATGTCAGAGGTGGATTTTAAGTGGAGGTCCCATGACCCAGATTGTTCGGCTCTTTATGAATTTCGCAGTACAGATACCATATCGGAGTATTGGAACTACAGTTTTAAGGTTATATACTGGAACAGTTCCAGTCTCTTCTTATCGATGAATCCCACAATTATTTGTATGGAAGGGTTTCCTTCTATATCTGCAACGGCCGCTTCTTTGTTCATAAGCTTTGTGTACAGGTTTCTGCGTTCCACTATTTCTTTAGGCTGCGGAATTGATACAACAACACTGAAACCTTCTTCGAGAAAGACCTCGGAGAGTAGAGCAGCATGTAACACAAAGTTAACTAGAAAATGGCCAAGTATTGCCTTGGCGATTGCTTTCCCTCTAAGAAGATGGGGGACAGTGTTAGGTGCGTAGACAAATTCAAGAACCTCTCTAAGTTGTGAACCCTCCATGATGTAGCCAACTGATCCAAGGAAGCTCCTCATGGTGTGGAATCCTCCAAGTTTTGGAACAATATTTGAGAGCTTGGTATAATTTATTGCATACCAAGGTAATGAAAGTGGTGTACCTGCCTTCTGTGCGTTAACTGGTCTTCCAAACGATCCAACTATAATTTATCAGCCCACTTATTTTTTTTCTTACCAACAATCGCCGAATTAGTGGACAATAAGTGCTAAAAGAAACATGTCAAATGAAAATAACAAAGTGCATATTGATGAATATGAAACGGGCTTTGTAGTCGACACTACATGAGGTTGACTTGATTTTTGGGCTCAGCTCATCATTTTATGTCGGAATCGTCGCCTTCTGATAATATGGTGAAAAGAGGTCCCAAGGATGAGAAGGGTGAAGTCCCGTATTGATTATTATGAAACTCCTTTCTGGTACATTGTACATCAAATTTGTTTTCATTTTTGGGCTCAGCTCTTCATTTTATATCGGGACGGTACTTCATATACAAAAAAAACAAGCATTTTCCAACGGTTTATTTTTTTTAGACAGATCTGAAAAAGTTGAAACGAAAAGCAAATAGAACTGGTTTTGCGTTGACCTAGAATATGCAACATTGGATATGTTGTTCAGCTTTTTTTCCTCTACGCATGGTATAAAAATAATTTGTGTTGCAATTTGTTTGAGATCAACCCATATTTTTGGCCAGTTTGCCTATACTATACTGTCTGATATTTAGGAATGCAAATAAATATTTGATATCCAACAAATTTGAAGTTCTTTTAAACTCAGATATAAGTCTTATGTTCTTGACAGGTAAAAACCTATTCACAAAGAAAACTGAACAAAGAAAACCATATTTTGTAAAATGGTGGCAGTACTAAAAGATTTATTAGTTGCTAAGTTTATTGAATTTGATCGTATTTAATCAATACTTTTTCGAAATATGACTTCGAAAGAATTGATTTGTGATTGTTTGGTATGGAATGTAAAAATTTACTTACAAGAACGACGTATCGAGAAAAAATCAAGTATGTGAGTGTTGTTCCCGTCACAGAAGTAGTTAAATGTCAATTAACGATTGAGTTCTAGTTAACTAGAAAATGGTCACGTATTGCCTTGGTGATTACTTTCCCTCTGAGAAGATGGGGGACAGTGTTAGGTGCGTAGACAAATTTAAGAGCCTCTCTGTGTCGTGAACCCTCCATGATGTAGCCAACTGATCCAAGGAAGCTCCTCATGGTGTGGAATCCTCCAAGTTTTGGAACAATATTTGAGAGCTTGGTATAATTTATTGCATACCAAGGTTATGAAAGTGGTGTAGCTGCCTTCTGTGCGTTAACTGGTCTTCTAACCGATCCAACTATAATTTATCAGCCCACTTATTTATTTTTCTTACCAACAATTGCCGAATTGGTGGACAATAAGTGCTAAAAGAAACATGTCAAATGAAAATAACAAAGTGCATATTGATGAATATGAAGCGAGCTTTCTAGTTGACACTACATGAGGTTGATTTGATTTTCGGGCTCAGCTCATCATTTTATGTCAGAATCGTCGCCTTCTGATAATATGGTGAAAAGAGGTCCCAAGGATGAGAAGGGTAAAGTCCCGTATTTATTATTATGAAACTCCTTTCTGGTACATTGTACATCAAATTTGTTTTCATTTTCGGGCTCAGCTCTTCATTTTATATCGGGTCGGTACTTCATATACAAAAAAAACGAGCATTTTCCGACAGTTAATTTTTTTTTATAGAAAAATCTGAAAAAATTGAAACGAAAAGCAAATAGAACTGGTTTTGCGTTGATCTAGAATATGCAACATTGGGTATGCTGGTCAGCTTCTTTTCCTCTACGCATGGTATAAAAATAATTTGTGTTGCAATTTGTTTGAGATCAGCCCATAATTTTGGCCAGTTTGCCTATACTATACTGTCTGATATTTAGGAATGCAAATAAATATTTGATATCCAACAAATTTGATGTTCTTTTAAACTCAGATATAAGTCCTATGTTCTTGACAGGTAAAAACCTATTCACAAAGAAAACTGAACAAAGAAGACCATATTTTGTAAAATGGTGACAGTACTAAAAGATTTTTTAGTTGCTAAGTTTATTGAATTTGATCGTATTTAATCAATACTTCTTCGAAATATGACTTCGAAAGAACTGATTTGTGATTGTTTGGTATGTTTTAACCATTTTTCTTTGAGAAAAGTAGAAATCCTGTTCAAACTGGTCCTACGTATACGTGATTACAGGAGAAAGGAGTTTTGGGAGAATTTGCTGACCAGCGAAGTGTCAAAAAATCTGACCATCGCAAACAGTTTTAAAATCAAACCAGAATAACAAATATTTCCAATTCCAGTTTTATGCATCTGAAATTTATTGTGTATTCCTTTTATTTATTCTTTTTCGTTATGCTACTTAGCTAGCTAGAGTTTGAAATACCTGGGGTTCAGAAAATGAGTGTTTGTTACCTAAAAGTAAAACCACTTTAGAAGGCAGTCAGCGCAAAAAAAGAAAAAGGAAATAAAACAGAAATTAATTTTGCAACTTTTTACTTCTGAGCATGCTCTACGCAACTAAATTAAAAAAAAAAATTAAGAAAAAAAACTATTTTTTTTACTGAAAACGATACAAAAATTCAAGCTTAGACCGCACCCGATATTATGTGCGCTAAGTAGTATTTGCGGAGGGAGAGCAATAGGAATCCTCCGTTTATATGGAGCGTGTCGTCAGATTTTCAAAAGAAAAAATTGCACTGTTGTTGACAATGCAGAAGAGATTGTAGTTTTGAGCAACCCAAGTCACTTTAAGCAATTCCGAAAATCTAATATCGTAGATTATATGCGCCATAAGAGAGGGTGTAGTTGAGCCAAATCTTGTCCCTTTGCTACATTTATGATTAAAGTGAAATAATTTTTAACCACATTTAGCAAATATTGCTAAATTTGGTCATTTTTTACAAAGTGAAAAATTTGTCAATGTAACATTAGCTGTTGTATACAAATTAACGTGATTGCTGCTTTCCTCACTATTAATTTTTTGTGATAGCTGATTTTCTTGAACAGTGCGCGGGCGTGAAGTATTACTTCCTTGTTCAAAAAACAGCCAGAGAAACAATTGGAATGTAAAAAATTACCAACAAGAACGACGTATTGGAAAAAACTCAAGTATGTGAGTGTTGTTCCCGTCACAGAAGTAGTGAAATGTCAATTAACGATTGAGTTCGGGCAGGACATCATTCGACGGCTAAAATTAACGAAAATGAAAAAAAAAAAAAAATTGTGAATCACCATGGAAGATCTACAACGGAGTGGTTAAGATTTTGTGAAGAAATCTGGAGTGACTTAGATTTCAGTACGGAGAAATATGACTTAAGATTTAGGGACGATAAGGGTAGCAGTGAATTCTTCCGATGCTGGCTGCACACCGAAACAAAGCCGCGTGGAATCATATTTTGCTTTGAAGATCAAGTTTTAAAATCATTCAAACTTTTTCTTTCCCCAGGTCATCACAGGTAATGCATCATAGCGTTATGGGTATGATCCTAAAACTCAGCAACAATCGACCTCGCTGTCCAATATTATTAAGCGGACATTAATTACACAGCGCAACTACAGGAAAAAAACTTTTAGTACCTTCTCATTTTTAAACTTTCTTATTCTCATTGGTACATATTCAATATTGATAAGCCACTGACTCTTACCAACCAAGAGTTTTTTGGCATTAAGTTGATTACATATCAAGTTTCCAACTCTTTAATTACAAGTCGATTTTACACTTCTGGAGTATCTACGCAGAATTGATATAAGAACATTTCCTTACGACAAAACTTACAAATGAACTTTCAAATTGGGATAAGTCCATTTATTTAGACAGTGAAAAAACAGGTACAAAAGTCCAGATATTTTGGTCACATACACAGCGACTGTCTTCAGTAGAAAGTATTTCTACTGAAGACGGTCGCTGTATATGTGACCGAAATATCTAGACTTTTGTACCTGTTTTTTCACTGTCTATATAAATTCATTTATCCCCATTTGAAAGTTTATTTGTTCGTCTTAGAACGGCAGTGTAGTCTAAGAAAACAACACCTAATTTAAAGGTGTTACGTCAAAAATGCGACAAAACTTGTGACCTCCTTATCTATTGGGATTTATTGGATTGCTTTCAGTCATTGGGTATCAAAAGCTCCCGTCACAAAAGTCAGTGAAGTGGCAAACAGAATGGGAATACTTAAAGTTGCTTAAGCTCTGCAGAAAGAGATTTAAAAGTTAAAAAATTATGTTAATTGGTTTAAGGGATGGAGGACTGTTCTTAGTAAATTATAATTCACTGACAGATTTTGCACCAATAGGTTGATAGGTTGCAATGGAAACAGATACTTTTTTGTTTCTGAAGTTGGTCTTTTAGTGAATAAGTTAGTGCCATAAAAACGCACTCCTAATTTAAAAGAGCTCTTAATTCCGAGGCCTTCCAGCCAGTTCGGCAGGATACAGAAATTTTAGGCTTGTCACACTTTTGGACAAAATCGCTTTTTCTGGACAATTTTCGGCTCTAATTTTTCCACGACGGCAACGATTTTAGTTGGTTACCCTGTTCAAAAGACCACGATTATATGGGGAAGATTTGGTTGGAAATATGAGTGAGGCATTAACCAGAATGTACACTTTAAGTTTTTCTTACTTAGCTGGAAAAAAAGGCCTCATTACTCCATGTTTTGCATTATTTGGTGTTCAAGCTCGTACAAAAGCCTTTAGACATGTTGAACTTCCAAAAGTTGGAGCAGCTAGATTGAGGTAAGTGACTTGAGGGGGGGGGGGGACTCAAAGAATATTTGGGGTAGAGGCATAAGCTTAGAATTGGGGTTGCTGAGAGGGAAACATGCTAAGAAAACAATTTTTACTTTATAAAATGCAGAACAAATGTAGTTCACACATTTTGACTGCAATTCTAGGCTACTCTACCTCCCCTAGCATTCAAATAGGCCAAATTATATATTTCCATATAATTATGCCATGCATCAATGTTGTTTCAACTTTTCTGCCCTTAAATTAAATAAATGCTGACAAAATCAAGAAACAGAAAACACATGGGAAGTAGGGCCTATAGGCTAGGCTATAATTTGGGCTACATGATTGCACATTAGAGAAGGGATTGGGGTTAAAGTATAGTAGAATTGTAGTTAAAATGCATTAGCTATGGTTATTTTGCATAGCCTTTTATAAGTAAGAATAGGGTAGGCTATTTGCCTGGAGAACTAACTGGAGAGAAGTAAACATGTTAAAAAGACAATTCTTACTTCATAATATGCAGAATTTTGTAAGCCTAGGATTCCAGCTATACATAAGGAAGCATGTTAAGAAAACTATTCTTACTTCTTAAAATGCAGAATAATCCTAGGGTAAAAAAAGGTAAATTTTTACCAAATCATATTATTGACTTACAAATAAAGTGAATATACCACTTGATGTCTTTTTTTATGCTCTTTCAAAATATAATAATCATTTTTGTTGGAAATGAATTTTACCCCTACCCCCATATATACCAATTCAGGGTATATATTTGCACATTAGGGGGGCGGGGGTAAATTTTAAACTTACCTCCCATTTACATCAGAAATAAAATTTAGTGGTATATTTCCTTTATTCATAAGTCAATAATATGATTTGGTAAAAATTTACCAAAAAATCAATATCCAATTGAGCAAAATTATATAAAACTCAAACCCTCACACCATGTTACCAAATAGGAATTGAGAGAATATGTCAATTAATATCTAAAAATCTAAGGTATAAATCAATATGGTTATTATTAAAATTATTTAAAATCAAACACTTAAAATTCTTAGTTTATTGACTTCCCTTGAAGGACCTCTTTTGGAAATAAAAATTATCCTTTTTTGATGTATATATCCTTTCATTGTTTGAGTTTTATTCACATAATAGGCAGTGCAATAGCTCTGCCTAAGTAATGAATAATGTTGGCACAATGTATTATTTATTTTTTGGTTTGTTGGTCTTAGACCAGGGCACTTTGTACTGAAGGAGTTGTCATAGAAACTTCAAAAAGGGCTCATTTGAATTGACATTGGAGTGGCTTGTGTCCTTTTTAACAGTTGAAAGTGATTGGAAGGCAACTAACACCCCTTCCACACCCACTAATTCCCCAAACACATCCAATCAAAATTTTGAGACAGCCTTTTTGCTCAGCATAGTTGATTTCCAGATAGAAATTATGTTTTTGATGAGGACACTCCCCCATAGCCCTCAGGGCAACGGTTGCAAGTTATGCCCTGGGGACATATAAGGTTTTCATAGAAACTTAAAAAAGGCTTGTTCAAATGGAAATTAAAAGGGCTAGTGCCCTTTTTAATAGTTGAAAGTAATTTGAGGGCAACTAACTCTCCTCTCATGCCCACCTTTTCCCCAAACACATCCAATCAAGATTTTTAGATAGTAATTTTGTTGTTAAAAGTTTTAGAAATTAGGTCTTTGAGGATGATAACCCCTCCTGAGCCCCCAGGGCAAGTTATGCCCTGGGGGTATATAAGGTTTTTATAGATAGTGATGTTGTAGATATTTCAAAAAGGGCTCATTTGATTGGATATTAGAAGGGTTTGTGCCCTTTTTAATAGTTGAAAGTGATTGGAGTATAATTAACACCCCTCTCACATCCACTATTTTCCCAAACACATTCAGTCAAAATTTTGAGATAGCCATTTTGTTTGACATAGTTAAAAAGTCTGGAAATTATGTTTTTGAGGGTGAAACTCCCCCCACAGCCCTCAGGGCAAGGATTGTAAGTTGTGCCCTGGGGGCATATAAGGTTTTTTTTTATAGAAAGAATTGTTGTAGAAACTTGAAAAAGGAATCATTTGATTGGAAGTTGAAATGGCAAGTGTACTTTTTAATAGTCAAAAGTGATTGGATGGCAAGTACCCCCCCCCCTCTCACACTCACCATTTCCCCTGGACACATCCAATCAAAATTTTGAGATAACCATTTTGTTCAACATAGTTGGAAGGTCTGGAAATTATATCTTTGAGGATGACAACCCCCTCACAGCTCTAAGGTCTAGGGTTGTAAGTTATGTGCTGGGGCATGTAAGGTTTTCATAGAATGTGTTGTTGTAGAAACTTGAAAAAAGTCTCATTCAATTGGAAATTGAAAGGGCTAGTGCCCTTTTTAATAGTCAGAAGTGATTGGAGGGCAACTAACCCCCCTCTCACACCCATAATTTCCCCACATCCAATCAAAATTTTGAGATAGCAATTTTCTTCAACAGTTGAAAGTTCTGGAAATTAAGTCTTTAAGGATGACACCCCCCCCCCCCCAGCCCTCAGGGCAAGGGTTGTAAGTTATGCCCTGGGGGCATATAAGGTTTTTATTGAATGAATTGTCATAGAAACTTCAAAAAGGCTCCTTCAATTGGAAATTGAAAGGGCTAGTGCGTTTTTTAATAGTTAAAAGTGATTGGAAAACAATTAACACCCCTCTCACACTCACCATTTCCCCACACACATCCAATCAAAATTTTGAGATTGTCTTTTTGTTTAACATAGTTTAAAGTTCTGGAAATTAGGTCTCTGAGGATGACAATCCCCTCACAGCCCTCAGGGCAAGGGTTGTAATTTATGCCCTGAGGTCATATAAGGTGTTCATAGAAAGTGTTGTTGTAGAAGCTGAAAAAGGGCTCATTTGATTGGAAGTTGAAAAGGCCAATGCCCATTTTAATAGTTGAAAGTGATTGGAAGGCTTGAACTTTTTATAGTAAAGATTGATGTCAGTACAAGATATTATCATTTTTTCCTTTTTTTTTGTTTAGCCCAATACAAATGAATATGCATTGTCAGTTTAATATACTGATATTTAGTTATCAAATGTTAATATTATTTGATTTAATAAAGTTATAAAAGTAAAAACATTTATATTTTTTCAGTAAAGTGCAAATTATGTTCTGGCCTTGGGAAGATGTAGGGGTTTTGAGCCTTACTCATGTTTATTTATGCTTGTTTTGAGTTTGACTCAGTTATTTGTTGTAATTTCTGTTTGTTTTAGGTTTCATTTATTTATCAATGTTGATTTGTGGTAGTTTCACACTTGGTAGATTGTTTGATTTTATTTTTGCTCATTTTTGGTTTAATGGAGTTCTTTATTTTTTTTTGAAAAACATATTTTGTGGAAAAAGTTTTTTTTTAATTAATATTAACAAATAGCCTAGCTGATTGTCTTTGGATTTTTAAAGTTTAACTTTTATTGCTTGATATTTATTCCATAAATTACAAATATTATGGTTACCTGCATTTGACATTAGAAAATTGTTTCTTTGTATCTGAACAATAGAATATTGTTCATCATAACTATAAAGAAAGCAGTATAAAATCAAACATAATAGAATATTATGTTTTCTTTAATTATAAAGAATGAAAAAAAAAGTTATACAGGTGACTTTTTATGCCTCATTCTTTTATAGAGCAGACATAAATAAAGTCATACAGATGACTTTGTACACATTGTTCTATTTTGAAGCAAACACAAATAAAGTCATAAGGATTGCTTTTTGTATCTCATTCTTATAAGTATAGCATGAAAAAAGTAATACAGATGAATTTTTTGGTTTTCCTTATTAACTGTAAAGTTAAATGTAGGAATATTGAAAACACATTTTAAACAAAAGTGTATTTTTGTGTTTTATTTCACTGTTGTATTATTTAGTCATAATCAAAATGATTCAATATAGATATTGTAGATGATGCACCTAAATGTCATACAGAAGACATTATACTGCTCCAGGTCTATATAAAGAAAACAATAAAATAGCTTACAGATGACTTTCTGTCATATCATAATGACACTATTGATACTTGTGTCAAAGAGCATGGGAGGGAGGGGTGGGGGTCAATTTTGAAAAGAAAACCAAAAATGCTCAGAATAAAATTAATGGGATCTGCCTCTCAAAGGAAAGGCTCACAGGCCCTTCTTGCTCCGTTTTTGATGGCAGGTAGAAGGGGGAGTCAATTTGGGAGGGAACACCAAAAATGCTTGGAATTAAAAATAAATGGCATCTTTCTCAAGAGGAAGGCCAAGAGACCCCTCCTTCCCTGTTTCTGAGGGGAGGGGGTCAATTTTGAGGGAAAACTAAAAATGCTTGGAATTGAGAAAACACTAGGTTCTGTTACTGAGAAACCCCTCCTTCCCCATTTCTGAGGATAGAGGGGGGGGGGGTCAATTTTGGAGGGAAAACTAAAAATGTTCAGAATTGAAAACAAATGGGGTCTATCTCAAGAGGGAGGCTTAGAGACCCCTCCTTGCCTATTTCTGAGGACAGGGGGAGGTGTAATTTGAGAGGGAAAACCAAAAATATATGCATGTATTGGAAAACCAGTATATACTTTTATTCAAGATATATTTTTTATATTCCTACATGAAGTTTTGTAATGAAAAGCAAAAAAGTGACCTGTATGACTTTATCATTCTAAATAATGAGAGAAAACAAAATATTGTCTTTTGTTTGACTGTATACTGCTTTCTATATAGTAGTAAATGACAACATTTGATCCTTAGTACCAGTACATAAAGGATCCATGACCATTATGGTCAAATGCTACAGACCCCAAATATTAAATATAACTTTTTCTTTTCAATTGCTTGTCAAAACAGAGACTACATTTTGAATTTATGATGACAAATTACTTCCACTGGGCTGGCTCTAGTGAGAAGTGATTGGCTCTACACTTGCATTGTGTTGTGCCATAGCTACATGGGGACTGTCCAAAAACCTGTCTCTATTTTTCTGAAATACCAAAAAAAATTGGTCTTTTGCAAAGTGAGGTATTTTACCCTAGTTAACACATTTTGCAGGTGGAGAACCTTTATCTTCACTCCTTTCACTGCTTTACAGTTTTTTTTTAACAAATTGCTGAAAAATAAACATGGATTCCACCCCATTTTTCTTTTTTCAAATACTGTATATGTAATTTAACACCATCAGTGCCATCTAACTATTTCTCACAAAAAACATGTCAACAGACAAATAGTGATAAATTAGGTTAAGTTTGGTTAAGATGGTCTTTGGGCATTTGTCTATAAACACTTTTCAAGACTTAGAGAATAGACACAAATATTTAGAAATATGATAGAAAAACTGGAAATACAAGGAAAGAAGTGAAGATAAAGTTTCTGCCCCTGTATAATGTGTTAACTAGGGCTATTCTGCATATTATGAAGTAATAATTGTGTTTCCTTATGGATAGCTGGAAGCCTAGGCTTATACCTGCATAATAGTGTTAGTTAACACATTTTGCATGCAGCCTCTCTATTCTTTACCACTACTCCCTGCCCCCATAATGTGTAAAGATATAGCCCAAATTATATATATCCTATCTTAAGAAAACAATTCTTAATTCATAATATGCAAAATAATCATAGTTAACACATTTTGCATGCAGCCCTGCTATACTTTATCCTCCTCCTCCTAGTGTGCAAATATATAACCCAAATTATATATTTCCTATCTATTCTTGCAATGTGTCTCAGTTGTTTCAACCCATGTACCTGTAAATTGAATCTACTGTGACAAAAAAATAACAATGGAAGAACAAGTTATGGGTGGCAGAATTCATTGAAAATATATAATTTGGGCTATATATTTGCACATTAGGGGGGGGGGGGATAAAGTGAAGCAAGGGTGCATGCAAAATGTGTTAACTATAATTTATTCAGCATGTTATGAAGTAAGAACTGTTTTCTTAACATGTTTCCTTCTCTCTAGTTAGTTTTTGAGGCAAATACCAAATTATCTTGCTTGCTTGGTTAGGCTAGGATAACAGTTGAAGATGGTGATTATGCTGAACTACTAAAACAAAAATTTTGAAACTGCTATGGTTACACAGTTAAGGGGCAATTAAGTTTTTGATACCTGCCATAAATGTAGATGCCTTCAGTTTATGTCACTTTAGAGGTAGGGAAGAGACAGTATCACTATGCTTATTATGACACTACAAAGCCAGACATACCTGTTGTACTTGTAACTAGTTTCATTTGTCTTGTGCTATTCCGATTGGCTACAAATGCCATTTTCAGAACTTTATATTTTCATTTGTTGAATTATTTCCTGAACTCAAGCATGAAAGGGGCAAGATTGGACATTAAATTTGGAACAATATTGAATATTGTCCAAAGTTGCCGTATTTCCAAATTAAACCCAGGCAGATAAACTAATGTAGTGCTATTGTGAAAATTGAATACAGTGCTTTCTAAAATGGAATTTGTCTATTTGTGAAGGAAATGAGAAAATAATAATAACAAGAAAGCACTTAAAAATCAATAATACAATGAAACACAAGCAATGTAAAAAATCTACCATAGTCCACTATTACAGGTTATTACTGGCTAAGCTTGTCCAGGTAAAATTTAAAAGCTGTGATTAAAACTAACCTCTAATACCAATATCCAACAGGAAATACTTACACTTTATAAAACGATTTTGCCTCTTGGAAAAACTCCTCTTCTTGCACATGCAATCCCCTTAGTTTTAAGGGAATTTGAATGAAATTTTGAATTCTAATGTTAATTAAAGGTTTTTGTAAAGTAGAACCTCACTTAAAGTAAAGAAATAGTCATGATATGTTCTGAAGAAGAATAGTGACACATTTATTAATAAACTAACACTTAACACTTTTTTATTTTTTATTTTATTTTAACCTAAAATAGAGTAAGCCAATCAGAGTAAGGCTTGTCTTGTTACAATTTAACAGTTATCAGAACAATACACAAAAGACAATATACAGGAAATGAGCCCCTTAGTATTGATTGGTACCACAAATAACTAATAAACTCTTTAGGCTGAACACATTACAAAAAAAATAAGCAAATACAACAGAATTCACAAAAGAGACCAATTCATTAAACTGTTTTTAGGGTCAATGAGTAAAACAAACCATACAAATGCCACAAGTATTATGGTTCTTTATACTGCCCTTCATAAAAGAGGTCCAACCAAAGCGGTTTTAAAAGCTGTAACATTATTTCTTGAAACAACATCATCAGGTAACATGTTCCATGATCTAATGGACCGGTTTACAAAATAACTTTGTCCAGTCTTTCTTAAAATCCTTTTCTGATACAATTATAATCTATTTTGCTGTGTTGGTGAATAATGGCTAAACTGATAGAAATCACTAATGTCAAATTGTCAACACATTTATTAATTCGAAATGCATTAACTAAGTCCATCTATACCTCCTGAATTGCAAAGAGGGTAGGCTCAAACATCTTAGTATGTGCTCATAAGGCAAGCACTTCCAAATAAGGAACAAATTTTGATGCCTGTTTTTGTACTTTTTCAATAAGCTGTGAATCAGATTTTCTTGTTGGATACCACACAGATGTGCAGTATTAAACTATTAGTTGTGTCATTATCTTATACAGCTTAGTAAAGCTTTGCAGGTTAAACCTTCTTTTGATACAAAGCAAACTGTAATTGGCTTTATGTGATACAGCTAATACTTGTTTATCAAATCTCAACTGGTTATCAAATCAACACCATGGTCCCTAATAGAATCAACAGAACATATTACAACTTCACCAATAGAATACTGGTATGTTACTGCATTCACTAGATAATTTATTACATGACATTTTCCCTGATTAATGGTCATTGAATTTAAATTACACCAATTAACCAATGTATTTAAGTCATTCTGTAGAAGAGCCACATTATTCGGGGAAGATACGCCCTTGTAAAGCTTTACATTATCTGCAAACATTTTGATTTACTATGTTGAATTACCTGTGGCAAATCATTTATAAATATACAAAACAGAACTGGTCCTAAGCAACTATCCTGAGGGACTCCGCTCAAAACACTACACTGGTCAGATAAGGTAATAACCCTAACATTCTGTAACCTATGTATTAGGTAATCTGTAATCCAAGCCAGAATTCTCAATCCAATCCCATAATTTTGACATTTTTTCAATGGTAGAGGTATTGATACCCTGTCAAACGCCTTACAAAAATCAACATAAACACAATAAAACTTTTGACCTAAGTCAGCAATCATTTAACAATCATTAATTACCTTTATTAGCTGAGTATTACAAGACCTGTTTTTCCTAGCACCATGTTGTGCTATATGCCAAAGGTTAATTTTTTCAAAATAATTGTGGACCTGATCAACAATTACTTTTTCCATGATTAAAAAAATATTAAAGTATTTGAAATAGGTTTTTTGCCCAAAATTAAATAAAAAAAAGACAAGATTAGAAACAGGAATGATATGAAAACAAATAAGATGAGTTTCTGTACTCTTTTCTAAGAGTTTACAAAACTATTTGCCATGAATGAGCATCTATAAATAATAACATTGGTCTTTTTTCTTCTTTTCGTTTGAGGTTAGGTAGACTGGCTAAAAGTTCTTCTTAAATCATTAGTAAACTATTATTCTGTAAACCCAAAAATATCAGCTAAACTTGAACACCTGGTTTCATCCCAGAAGCCAAAGAAACAGATACTGTTTTGAAACGAAATGACAGAAAAAATAAATGTTTCCCTTAGAGTTTTTTGTTCAAAGCTTTGTGGATTACTAGAATTGCATAATCAAGGCAGCATCTTAAGACCTATTGTAGCTTGTACAAAGTTCCCTATTTCTAAGTTTGAAAAATGGCTGTGCACTGCCTTTAAAGCTCTGCTTTATTCCCAAAAATCTTGTGTAAAATATTCAATGGATCTTGTAGAAACATTTACATATCTGAAAATTCTATATTAAGCAGCTTTGAATTAATCTCTATGTATACTAGTATTGATGTTTCAAAATGGGAGCCAATATTTCAAAACAAACTTGAAAACAATTATCATCTAATCAAAAAATCAGCAATAGGGCTAGACATTGAGGTTCTCATGAATTTAGTTAAGTTATGTTACAAATATTTCTATGTACTTACAATTTCAGCTTGGAATTATGGTGAAGACAAACTTAAAGGTTATCTAGACCATCCAAATTCTTTTTATAGAAACCAGCAGAAAAATACCTTTTTAGATGTGTTTATAATAGATGCCTTCACTTCAAGTCTAACCATCGTGCACAGGTTAAAAGAGGCGTGGTAATATGTCTTGTTGATTGAGTACTGAATATTTGTTCAAAGCTGTATATTCAGCAAGAAATAGATTCTTTTAAAGACATTCTTTTGGCAATGACCAAGGAATCAAACACATTGTCTGTGAAGCAACTCAAATCAAACAAAACTTAAATAATAATACATCTCTAATTAGAGACTTGGGTGAGTACGCACTCAACCCTATGTACACAAATTTAATTATTGAAAATAATTTAATAAACAATAAAATCAGGAGCCAATCAAAATAAACCCACTCCCAAAAGAAATACAAGAATAGAAGCAAAAAAAAAAAACCAACAAATATTACAATAAAGAATTGTACCAATTTTTAATCATTCCAGGTAGCTTGAATGAATAACTCTTTTGTTTTGTAAGTCTTGGCTGAACCTAAGTAAGGTGACAAAGCTTGGACTCTTTTGAAGAATTTTTTTAATGGTTTATTAATGTGATTTTTTAGTAAGTTTGTTTTGTTTTAATTTGTTTTATATTGTGTTTTGCTGATGAGAGCCATATAGCCAAAATATTTGAATAGAATGTACAACCTTATTATTCATTGTCTTCAAAAATTTCTCATTATCTTCTCCTTTATTTTGTGTGAAACCATTTGGTGTGGGAAAGGAAATAGTGCAATTTGAGAGAATGCAGCACTGAAATTGCTGAGTAGCCTATTTGTTTGAATTTTTAAACTCACCAAAAAAAAAATCTTCCATGGCAACACTAGGATTTTCAATCAAATGTTTCTACAACTACCCCTTCTGCAGAGAGAAGTTTTATTTAAAGGAAGAAAACTCATCTCTACTCTGTGAAGTACAGTCCCACCTTATTGTCTTGGTAATGTTTGCATTGCAATATATCATCAGTTATTCATTGAAATGACAATTCTTGGTAAATAGAAAATTATCTGATATATAGGTGCTTAGCCCAGACAACAGGCAAAAGTCCTTAGAGGTAAAGTCTTTCCTGAAGTTGAGCAATACCAAATGACTGTCCATATCCACAGTAATGGTGAATATCCTCAATGTTTGACCCTGTGTTGCTGGCCAAATCCTTTAACAGCAAAGCTTAAAGGAGAATTGATCTAAAAGTGTTTCTTGATTAGAAACAAATATGCCAAATGGAGCCATTCAACTTTCTCTTTGGGTCTCTATTTAATTTAAGTTCATTGAAATTAGTCAAGTGTAGTAAAAAACTAAGTTACAAAATCATTCTCAATGCTTTTTTTAGCTTTATCCTTTAATTATTGCTTTCTTCCCCCTCTACAAATTGTTCTGTGCTTTTTATCATTGAGCTGCTATTGTGTATTTTCTGTTTTCAGGTACAAGATTCATTTTCCAGAAGATGGTCAGTACACAATAGAGCCACTCAAGGTGACAAAACTTGCTGGCCGAGATCCATTGACAGGTAATCTATTCTTTGTCTTTCTTTGAATGACAACAATATAATTAGGGCATTTGAAAGACTTTAGATATCCTTTATACATCTGTTTCAAACTCATAAGAGACTTGGGCATTTTTTTTTAGTTCTTCTGCTAGGCTGAAAAAAGCAATTACATATCAATCGTTCAATCCCATTTTTCAGTCTTTTTAGTGTTAAATTAAAAAAAAACTTTTTTCCACAAAATAAGTTTTTCAAAAAAAAAGTAAAGAACTCCATTAAACCAAAAATGAACAAAAATAGAATCAAATAATCTGCCAAGCATACAACTACCACAAATCAATATCAATAAATAAATGAAACCCAAACAAACAGAAATTAAAATAAATAACAGAGTCAAACTCAAAACGAGCAGAAATTAATATCAGTAGGGTTCTAAACCCCTATGCTTTCTAAAAGCGAGAATATAATTTGTACTTTACTGAAAAAAATTCAAATGAATTTACTGAAAATATGTGCATTGTCAGTTTGATATACATGTGCTGATATTTATTCCTTAAAATCTTAATTAATTTTGATTTCTTATAAAAATGAAAATATTTAAAAGGATTTTTTTTCAGTAAAGTGCAAATTATATTCTGGCTTTTAGAAAGCATAGGGGAGGGCAGCGCTATTGCGCTGCCTATGATACCAAATACACGGAGGGGTAGACCTGGGGGCATTTATGCTTTCAAAAAAATAGCTTTTTTTTGTTATTCTCAGTGAAAAATACCCTTTGTTATTTTCATTAGAAAAAAATGACAAAATAACAAAATGCCCCCTTCTGGATTTTAATAAATACATTTTGTCCCCCTCCCTTCCACATGTTCGTGAATTGGTTCCACTGAGCCCTTTGAGTGTATTCCTTGTTACAAACAAGAACAAAAAAAAAAAAAAATCTAAAAAAGTGTTTACATGAAAAGTGTAAGGCGAATTTAAAAATCAGAATAACCACAGATTAGCTTATATAAGATGGTTTTTCCTACGAATGAAGAAGTATAACACAAAACAAACGAAAATTATAATGAACAGTGAAGCCAAATTAAAGCCAACGTTAATTACACCGAATGAGAGTGATCACCCTCCAAACACCTCAAAAGGCTAGTGTCATTTATGCTTTATTCAAAACTAAATAGATTGTTTAAAATGAAAGTTTTGTCTGGTCAATTCCCGTTACCAATTTGAAAGGAATAGACTTGAGAGAAAGAAAGCAGTGACGAAAATATTGTCTTTCAAAATACTACTACTACTAACAACTCACTGCAGCACCAAGCCGCCTGAGGCCACCACAGCTGCTCACGCTCCTCCTCCATCCTAATCTATTTAATGCCTCCCTTTTTACACCCTCCTGCGAAGTTCTCATTTCCTTTAAATCTTTCTTTATGACGTCCTCCCACCCCAGACGAGGACGACCTGCTTTCAGTTTAGCCCTAGACGGTTGCCCAAAAAGAACAATCTTCGGCAATCTGTCATCCTTCATCTGCACAATGTGCCCTAGCCACCTCAACCTTTCTTTCATTATAGCCCTAGAGAGCGGTATTGAACCGTATTTTTCATACAAATTCATTCATTTTGCTCACACTTTCCTCTAGGATGCTTAAATCATTATCATAATTTAAGTCCAGGAGACTTTATCCTCCCTATTTGGTTCCGTGGTCTCCCATTGCCTTTCCTGTGCTCCTTGAGACAAAATCCACCAAAATAATCCTCATAAAGGGGGATAGAACACAACCCTGCTTAACTCCTGATTTAATACAAAACCAGCTGCTAACCTCATTTCCTACCTTAACCGCAGCAGTGTTATTCTTGTACGTAGCACTAATCACTTTAATGTTTTTGTCTGGTATACCATACAAGGGTAAAACCTTTGCTAAAGCTCAACATAATTAAACGCTTGTTCATAATCTATAAAACTGAGGACCAAAGGTGTTTGACATCTCAGGCACTTCTCAATTATTAACCTAAGAGTGAAAATTTGGTCGACGCATCCTTTGCCTTTTCTAAAACCGCACTGTTCTTCTCTTAAAACTTTGTCTACGGCATCTATCAGTCTAAAAAGTATCATATTACTAAGTAATTTACTACCTACAGAGGCCAGACTAATACCTCAATAATTACCACACTCACTTTTATCACCTTTCTTATAAAGTGGCTTAATTAAAGTTTTCTTAAAATCATTAGGTACTTCCCCTTTTTCGAAAATCATATTCATAATCTTCAGTAACTTATTTCTAACACTGGAGCCACCATATTCAAGAAACTCATTTACCACCCTATCAGCACCTGGAGCCTTATTATTCTTTAATCCTTTTAATACTGTTGCTAATTTTCCTTCACATCCAAGGTATCACAAACTTTTTCATTTTCCACTATATGTTGTCCTGCAACTCTATCTCGGTTTAGCAATTCTCAAAATGTTCTGCACATCTCTCTTTAATTCTTTCCTTATCGCTAATTGTGGTCCCATTGCTATCTTTAACTGGGCCAAGTCCGGATTGACGACTTCCTCTTCATTTATTAACATGCCAGTACAATATTTTACTATTATGCGGTCTAGCTGCATCTTCCAGATCCTCGGCAATTTTATCCATGACCTCCACTTCACACCTCCTTAGTTCATATTTTAATGCTTTCTCCAATTTCTTTACATTCCTTTTGTTTTCATATGATCTATCACTCAGACTATTCTTGTACAAGTCCTTTCTCCTTTTTATTAAACATAAAGCTTTTTCACTAATATTCTAAACTGCAGTCCTAGCTTTCTTCCCTATGACACTTTCAGCAACTTCACAAATTATTTTTCTAAAATTATTCCAACCATCTTCCACATTATCAAATTTTAAACTCTCAAGTTTCTTTTCAAAATAGTAGACCAAAATTAGTTGTCACCAATATTTTACATAGAAAGTTCTGATTAAGACTTAGATTAGACTTAATCTTTTTTTATTGGAGCAGGGGGAGGGGTGTAATTGTTTAGCAAATGCCAATATTTACACCTAATTTCTATGTCAGATTTATGGCTGTTATGGTTGCAATTGTTGTTAAATTGTATTTTTTCACTTTTTGTAAAATATACAATTTAGGTGCACACAGGTTTAATATTTAGGTTGGGTGAGGATGGTTTTCAGAGGATTATCCTTGGAAGATGGGTCTAAACGCAAGAAAAGAGTGTGGAGATAGAGGTCTTCGTGGTTCAATCACATGGCAGGCAGTTGTGTCAACAGGATTTAGTGGCAACAATGATTTCCGTTTGTATAATTCATTCCTAACAATATATATATATATATATAT
>JAQQPU010009317.1:0-15760 GCA_029168905.1 Artemia sp. Kazakhstan ARC1039
ACTGAAATATTCCAACTCTTGCATTTCAGCGAAAGAAATTCAAAATGAACTTTGAAAATCAAGAGAATGTAACTGTGACAAGGTAAACCACGGCCCCTTTGGGAGCCTAGAGAACCTTTGAGGACCGGGGGGTTCCTTCGGGGTTGGGGTGGGGGGATCGGAGCCCTTTGGGGTTGTGGTAAGGGACCTCACGGCTAAACCACGACAAAGCACTACTCTCGTGGAACTCAATTCCCATTTAACTCAACCCCCGTGCAACTGAATCCCCCTTGTAACTGAACCCCTGTATAACCGAAACCCCCGTGCAACTGTATCCCCTTTAACTGAACCCCCGTAAAACAACAGAGTCCTTCAAACGGAACTTTGAAAATCAAGAGAATGTAAAAGTTACAAGGTAAACCACGGCCCCTTTGGGAGCCTAGAGAACCTTTGAGGACTGGGGGGTTCCTTCGGGGTTGGGGTGGGGGGATCGGAGCCCTTTGGGGTTGTGGTAAGGGACCTCACGGCTAAACCACGACAAAGCACTACTCTCGTGGAACTCAATTCCCATTTAACTCAACCCCCGTGCAACTGAATCCCCCTTGTAACTGAACCCCTGTATAACCGAAACCCCCCGTGCAACAGTATCCCCTTTAACTGAACCCCCGTAAAACAACAGAGTCCTTCAAACGGAACTTTGAAAATCAAGACAATGTAAAAGTTACAAGGTAAACCACGGCCCCTTTGGGGGCCTAGAGAACCTTTGAGGACCGGGGGGTTCCTTCGGGGTTGGGGTGGGGGGATCGGAGTCCCATCGGAGCCCTTTGGGGTTGTGGTAAGGGACCTCACGGCTAAACCACGACAAAGCACTACTCTCGTGGAACTCAATTCCCATTTAACTCAACCCCCGTGCAACTGAATCCCCCTCGTAACTGAACCCCTGTATAACCGAAACCCCCCGTGCAAGTGTATCCCCTTTAACTGAACCCTCATGCAACTCACCCCTCCATGCAACCCATCCCCCTCAAAACACTTTTCAGCCATTTCTTTTTAAATTGACAATATTTTTCAAACGTTACTTATGTATTATACAGACCACATCGGCGAGGTAAAGCTAGGTCAAGTCACAATGTCATTCTATCGTTACTTTTCAATTAAGCTATTGAATACTTTCTAGCAATGTCTCTATTTATGCAGAGTTTCAGGTAGCTATGGCTAAGTTTGCTAAAAGACCAGTTATTTTCTTGCGAAAACACGCAAAATCAGAAAAAATAACTGAACCCCCCATGTAACTGAACCCCTGTATAACCGAAACCCCGTACAACTGAACCCCCCATGTAACTGAACCCCTGTATAACCGAAACCCTGTACAACTGAAACTCCGTGCTACTCGACCCCATTTAACTAATCCCCGTGTAACTGAATCCGCATGTAACTGAACCCTCGTGCAACTCAACTCCCTCAAAACACTTTTCAGCCATTTCTTGTTAATTTTTTTTTTATTTCTAAACTATTTAAAATTGACAACACTGTGCAAACCAAAACACTTTTCGGTCATTTCTTGTTAAAATTATCCAATCGCTAAAAACAAGTTTTTTAAACTGAAAGTAAGGAGCGACATTAAAACTTCAAACGAAACAGAAATTATTCCGTATATGAAAGGGGCTGTCCGCTCCTCAACGCCTCGCTCTTTAAGCTGAAGTTTGAGACTACAGCAGTGACCCAGGAGTATCATCTAGTTGGAAAATTAAATCATGAGATATTCAATATATCCCAATGGCTACCCCCCAATGTCAAGATTGACATAAAGTTGCAGATGGCCCCATCGAATTTCATTTTGAGAAAAACACTTCCTGCAGCACCCGATGCAAATGTTATTATCACATCGGCAATTCTCCACGTTCGAAAACAACAAGTTATGAGCTCTGTTGCATTGGCAGTGGAAAAGCTAAGAACCAATGGTAACAACATTAAACTTCTTGTCCCCCATACAATCACCAATCAACGTCACATTGCTACCGGTTCTCGTAGCTATAGCGATTCATCATTTATCAATGGAGAAATCCCATCAAAATTGGCTTTGGCCTTTGTGAAGAGTGGCAGTGCCGTTGGATCCTGGACTGAATCCCCCCATGATTTTAATTTTTTCGGTCTATCTAGCCTTGTGTGCAAAGTGAATGGTATTCCACTGTACACTGTATCATTTGACAAAAAATCCTATAGAACTCTGTACGAGTTGACCATGCAATCCCTAGATCATGACTCTCAACTATTTGAAAATGGAATAACCAATTCAATGTTTTCAAAAAATCATGGGGTTATTGTTTTGGACTTGTCAGGCACACAGGATATGAGCATAGTACGAACTGGGAATGTACGTTTAGAGTGTACATTTGCCAATGCTCTGACTGAGAGTATCACGCTAATATCACTGAGTCAATTTGAAACCTATTGGGAAATCACACCCGACGGCAGTGTTCTACTAGACCTTGCACCATGAACACAAATCAAATAATCAATGTATTTAGTATGGATCCATACATGTCCCAGTACAAGTCCTATTGCATACCCTCGGACTTCATTGAAAAAATTCCAAGTGTTAACAATACCCTAATCATTGTTAATAGCAGTCCATCGACTTTGAAGACCGGCCATTGGGTATGCATCTTTCAAACAGCGAAGAACATTGAATTTTTTGATCCTCTTGGCCTATCGTATAAATTCTACGTTCCATACATCAGCAACTTTATTGAAAGCAGTGGGAAAACCATTATTCAAAATCAACGAAGAGTACAGGATTTAACGACTAAGACATGTGGCTTTCATGCACTACTCTTTTTCATGTTCAGATGTCGTGGCTACACCTACAAGCAGTTTCTCAACATCTACGTTGACTTACCTCAATTGAACGACTTTCTAGTGGAAAATATACTTACAAGTGTATTTAATATTGATTTTAGTGCCCTAAGAATAAAATGTTCTAAAGATGTATGTGAAATTGTTTATTAATAAAAAAAAAATTATATACATGATAACACGACTCTTCTACTCTTTAGATTTCATCCACTACTAGGTATTTGTCGACAACAACTAGCGCAGGTAGATTATCTGAATTCACAGTGTACTGATCCTGATGTAGTGCAATGTCAGGGTCACATTTTCTACAGTAGAGTGTGACTTCACTCTTGTCATATCTCTTTGTATAGTCAATGATACTATTCTCATTCATTCTATAGAATTCACATATTTCAATTTGCCTATTTGAAGCAATTTCACAAACAGTGTCCTCAAGTGTCGAATCACATTCCGTCACAGCCAAATAAAAATCAGTGGGCTTATAATCATAACACCCAGTGTCTTCACAACGATGACGTAGAAACCATATTCTTTTGTTGTTCCAACAGTTGAATCGTTGACCCGGTTCCTCCTCCCAGAACAATCTAAAACCACGACGATACCAATCTCGTACCAGTAAACTAAAATCACGGTTAGGATTCTTTCCAATCATACCGGGATATGTACTTTCCCACTGATTACATTTATCATAATGACAATTGGAGCATAGGTGGCCTCTAGGATGAGAGTCACACACCTCTTCAAGACAGGAATTACAACCTTTAATTTGCACAGCATATCCTCTATGCAATTTACACGGGTTGCATAATCTACACTTTTCATCATACTCCTCAATCATTGTGCAATTCTCACATGATGACCAGCTGCCCAGCGAGTACATACATAACGGACATGTATGGAACATTTTGTCATGTGTTGACACTCTCACTACCACAATGAAACTGAGCTAGCAACATCAAAAAATTGTCTGAGATAGAGAGAGAGAGAGAGGAGTAAATCATCCTTGAGCACCATCTTTCTTATGAAAAAAAAGTCCTATATTTCTAAAAACTAATGTTTAAAAGCATATCCACAATATCATTTTGCTGTGTCGTGATCAATATATCAATAAATTGTGTAAATGCATTTGGACCACGATGTAGAAGCTTCATACAATAGTCTAATGATGGAGAATCAGTTTTCATTATATCGACAAGCATTCCTCGAGAAAATATCTTCCTTTGAATAGACAACTCTAGAAAATCATCGTCTAGAATTAAATGTTTTTCCATAAGAACTAGATTCCTCATGATTCGATCTTTCTCGAATCTATCCATTTTTTTTTTTTTTAGTCCTAACTCTCTCACGATCAACTTCAGACTAAACAGAATTTCTTTTTTCTACTCTAGAAAATATACGCTTGTCTACTATAGAAAGAAAAAAAAATACCATTGATTTAGAAACAGTTTTATTAATCATAATTACAATAATAATATTCACTGATGCATTTTGTTCTCATTAATATATTTCGATAGGACATCTAATGCTGACCGAAGTTTATTTATATGGAGAATATTTACTTTTCCAGCAAAACACAGCTGCTCCTCCTGCTTAAATTTGCTTAATGATATCACGTATCTAGCATACATAGTGTCCCATTCAAGACATAGTCTACAGCCAGCAGTTATTTCCACAGCTACATTAGGTACTCGTATATCGTTGCTGCTGCTGCTGTCGGTTCCCTCATTAATCTCCAATAATGTAATTGCACCACTCATTTTTTTTTTTCTCCACTAATATCCTCTCAAATAAAAAAAAAACTATTCTCTTTGAATTCAATTCTCTTACTAATATGAATTGTAAAGAAAACTATTCCTTTTATTCAAATCCTAATCACCAATCAAGTTATACTCGTTCCTCTTGGCAAAGATGTAATGACCTGTAAAATAGGACTACCAGAAAAACCGGAAGGAACGTAAAGGCCGCAAATAAAACAGGATGGAACATAAGGCAAGCAAATTCAATATGTAATTACTACTTACTCCCTTTGAAGTTAGGCTCTGACAGTAGTCAACTTTCATCTCAGCAACCGCATCGCGTCGTTTCATGAAGAAAGTATTGTCATGGAGTTGAAAATTCAGTCCCCTTCTCTTTTGAATTCCATTTGAAAGATGTCTTTCTTCAGCTAAATAAATTGTTTCTAAAACCACTAGAAGGTTCCTCTTTAGGCACTAGTAAAAATTCACATTTGGTATTTCTATTTAAATAATTGTTCAAAGGATTATTCTTTCTTTTCAAGAATTTTTCTTGGAAAACTTCATAGAATTTTGCTTCAACGACCCATACCAGCCAGAACTCACATGCAGACATCGTGTGTCGTCTTTGCTTGACTAAATATACCGCCTTCTGTCAGAATTTACCTTTCATGTTCCTTATTGGAAAATAAGGAAGTTTTTCTTTCATAAAAAGTTTTCTAGTCGCAACATATTCTACCAATAAGCTCTCTGTTTTTCTGTTGGCGCACTATAAATATTGACTGTATAGTATGGAATACGAATTGTGAATTCCATATAAATGATTGCTATTTGGGAAATTAATTAAAAAGACTTTTTTCACAAAATAATTTTTTCAAAGAAAAGTAAGGAACTCCATTAAATCAAAAATGAGCAAAAATAAAATCAAATAATCTACCAAGGGCGAAACTACCACAAATCAGCATCGACAAATAAATGAAACCCAAAACGAACAGAAATTACAATAAATAACCGAGTCAAACTCAAAACGAGCAGAAATTAACATGAGTAGGGCTCAAAATCCCTATGGCTTCCCAAGGCCAGAACAAAATTTGCACTTTACTGAAAAAATATAAATGTTTTTACTTTTATAACTTTAATCAATCAAATAATATTAACATTTTGATTACTAAATATCAGTATATGTATATTAAATTGACAATGCACATTCATTTGTATTTTTTGTATTCCAATTTCCGATCGAATGAGCCCTTTTCGAAGTTTCTACGACAACTCCTTCGATACGAAGGGCCCTGGTCTAAAGAAAAAATAAATAAATAATACATTGTGCCAACATCGTTCTTTACTTAGGCAGCGCTATTGCGCTGCCTATGATAGCTGGTAGGCTAATTCGTTTTATCATAGTTGAAGTGCTGAGATGCTGCATTTATTTGGAGTGTTACCGATTTATTTAATAAATCTTTGAAGCAAAAAATAGAAAACAGCTACATTTACTTTGACTTTTTTTTCTTATAAAGGGTTAGTAGTGATAAACTTCAAATGTAACAGAAAATAAATCAATATCCTATTTTCCGTATTAAAATGAATTCGATGTGCATATCTTTTTCTGACTCTGCACAAACAACCAAAATAAATGATTTAGGTCATTTATATAAATCGAGGGTAACAGACAACTTTTTTGAGTCTGGGATTAACTCTACTGTAAGAAGGTTGACGTTTGAAAAAAGATCGATGTTCGTGTGTATTGAGTCAGAGCATTATCGTGTTTTTCGATTTATGAACTCGATTCCCCAATGGAGGTAAATTTTCGGGGGAGAATTGTCGGCGGGTGGCTGGGGGGGAAATTTTACAAATACTTTTAAATTTGAAAATACGATCTTTATTAATAAGTGGGAGAATTTTCCGTGGGAGAAAATTTCATTAGGGGAGAGTTTCCCTGAGGGAATCTTCTGTGGGTGAAATTTTCCGCAGAGGGGGAGTTTTCCGCTGGAAGGTATTTTCTGTGGAGGAATTTCCCTTGAATTTCATTTATTTTGAGAAACGCTCGACGGGTAAGCCTATGCTAGTAACCCATTAATATGAAAAATATATTATGTATTTTTGTATTATATTATGTATATTATGTATTTTATATATTAATATATAAAAAATATAGTATGTATCATATTAAAAGCATTTCGCTATCAAAAATGAATGTAATCCAAACGTAGCTTTAGTGTTTTTGGCAAAATCGAAGATAAGTGAAGAAGTATTTCCAGCTGTGTTTATGTCCTTCCTTGAAAGCAGAGAAGTTGACACACCCCCTCCCCCTTCCACCTCTCAAATAATGTTCCGGAAAAATAATGGTATATCAAAACAAGCCAATATTTCTCGGTATGATAATTTTAATTCCTGTAAAAAAATAATCGCTAATAAATTTTATAAATATCTAATATTTTGGCTCATAAGAAGGTGCCTTGTACTCTGGAGCAGGGTAAGAAGGCGCTTTGTATGCTGGTGCAGGGTAGGCTGGTGCTTTGTATTCTGGAGCAGGGTAGGCAGCTTTGTAGGCTGGTTTGTTTTCGGGGTATTTAGCCTCACCAGTGTATTGAACATCAGCATTGTAACCGCTGTAGGCGTCAGCAGTGTAGGTTACAGTCTGGACACGTCCGTCTGGAAGGAGGACTCTGTAGCTACCCTTGGTATATCCTTTGTCGTCGTTGACCTGCTCATGAGCGTAGTCATTGTAGGTGTAGTCGTCCTTAACCGCCCAGACAAATTGATATGGGGCGTATTCATATTTATACTGTAAAGAAAAAATGTTTGAATATTTTTAATTTTTCAATGCTATTGAACGATATAAAAATAATGGAATAATTTCAAAATCTATAGATGAACTCCCATAGAAAATATTGTATTGAAAAATCTAGTTAGAATTTCTATAGTTTGTAATATGCGTTTTTTCTAGTTCTTTTTATATTGCCTCATACATTAATAAAGATCTACATTTGATTCATATATTACTGACTTGCGGCATCCAAACTTCAATTCCATGGAAATATAGAGACCGATCAAATAGAGTGGAAGCGTGTTTTTCTTGTCTCAAGTTGGAACTTTTTCTTCGTTTGAACAAGCTTCCTGGACCCTTTTACTTCTTTTAAATTAGCCTGATTTTATATTAGCAAACATTTCTGGAAAAAATCATAACATAATTGATACAACGGTTTCCTTGATTCTTTGAAAATTTGTGTCATTCCCACCTCTCAGTGAGTCGGAATTTCAAAACAGCAGTAATATTCTTTATTAATATGTGGATTTGGAAAGGTACTGATTGCGAGCGAGCTAAGCAAATTGGATGCAAAAGTGTTAAACAAGAACTGTCGCATTAACGGGAGACAAATACTCATCGGAATTAATGAGAGCCAAGCTTTTACGTTCTTCTGAAAGAATAAGATTTTATTTATTTTTTTTTTAGTTTCTGTCATGACTACTATTATTTATTTCTATGAGAAGTTTTTGTGGTTTCTACCGTGATCGGTGATAAATGATGACTTCGTTCTCGTTCTCATTTAACAAGGAGTTGGATAAGTTATGGGTAACGATGGGATTGCTGTGGACAAGGATAGTTTCTTCCGTTATTTCAAGAAGTAATCTGTTGAACCAAGTGTGAACTAATAACCACTAATCGGATATATTTTCCAATAAATATTTTTATGTTCAATTTTTCTTTACAATCAAGAAACCTTTTAAGTTAAAAATAATGAAAACAAATATGGTAATTTTGCTAGAGAAATTTGAAGGGCTTGCAAGAGTTTGTTTCTTTATTCATATATTTATAGAGATTATTTTGAGTAAAAAAGTCTTTTACAGTCAAATAATTGGCAGACTGCTTTGGAAGCAGGGCGGGTTTGTTACGGGTACCAAAGCAGGGGAAGCCTATGAGCTCTGGCTCTCACGAAGATGCAAAATTCTTGCGATGACTCCAGCGACTTTCAGTATCTCGTATAATTTGCCTGTTTTGAATCTCTCTTAAATTTGGCACTCTAATCCCGAAATGTGGACCCCTGATATAAATTTCTGTCCGCAGACTCATTTTGTTGTTTTAATTATGTTAGTTTCTGAAAATTAGTTAAACAAGACAGGAATGAATTACGTTGCGTGAGCAACACTAGTTTTCTCCTGTTTTTATTTATTTTCTGACAAAAATTCCGAAGGGGTAAGCAAAATCTAACTTAAGCACTCAATCAATGGCGAAGAAACAAAAGCAAGGGGTTTCTTGTACAACACTTTTTTTAATTAGCCGATCAAAGGTTGCTGCAAAACGTCAGGCTATACTATTTACGTACATCTAGTCGTTCTTCCTTTTATCCAGATATACTTAATCAGAGGTTCAAGTACGTACAAGAAATCCGTAAAAATCATTCAAGAGAACGTTAAAAGCAGATAGGGTTTTATGATGCTAGCTATATTCTTTGAAAAAGAAGAAAGTAAATCGTATACTTACGTCAGCTGCTTTGTAGGCAGGCTTGTACTCAGCTGGCTTATAATCTGGCTTGTATTCTGGCTTCGGGTATTGCTGAGGTGCAGCAAATGTGGCCCCAATCAAAGCACAAACGATGAGTACCTAAAATCAATAGATAAATCTGTAAAACTTGTATATAACCAAAGACGTCAAGCCTGGTTCTTTTCTACTTGCGGCTATGGAAACCTTGACCGTGTCAGTGGAAACCTTTTTTTTGAATGGACTTTGTTTGATGTAGGGGTACAAAATTTCAATGGATGATTAAATTATCAAGGGATTTTTTCATATCTTCAAAGAGTTTTCCAAATTTTTCAGATTGAAAGGTTTGATCATTGTTATCTTTAATATAAACTTTCCCAACACTAGCACAAAAGATGCAGCTAACCGTATGTCCCAGCGTTTGTATTTCCAAAATACCTTGTATTAAGCATTTGCTTATTAGACTTGTGGATGATTCTTGATTGATGACACATAACAATAATATATTTTGTTGTAATTTCCTCAATAATTTAATTTTCATTTTATAATTACAATAGTAAAAAATGAGCATACATAATTTAATATTTAGTTAACAATAATATCTAAGATAAAAATAGCCATTGCCTTGTGGGTTTTCTGTTTTTGCAACAGACAATTGGAATGTCACGCAGTAATAAAATCTATTTAGGTAATCATGTGGTCTGAAGTAAAGCAGAGTGAATAACTACTTGCTTGGATGAATAACTCATACAATTCTTAGAATACCACATCATAGTATGTTATGCAGGGACATAAAAATGTCTTTCTGATTTTCTTTGGAGCAACTCATAGGGCCAATTGTATTTCGATTAAAATATTTTTATTCCTGATTCTATTTCTCACGGATGAGATTTTGAAAAACAGTATGCGGGAGCACTGGTGGGCACTGAGCTTCCACAGCTTTTCATGTAAAGCCGTTAAATCGAATGTCAACCAGTGAAAAAATTGAGAATGGTGTTGGATGTCTGTGTTGCAAAGTTCTTCTTATGTTTTTTTGAACCTATAGTTCAAATACGTGTAAGCAAGGGAATAGGATCGGCGGTTTAGTCTCTCCCTGCCATCTTCGTTTAAAAAAGGCTACATGTTTATCTGTTTACTTTATTGTCTACAAACTAGTTAAGATATTTTGTTTTATATTTGTAATTTGACTGTTTCCAACTCAACATCTTCCTTCTAAACTTTTTCTTTACTGTAATTACACTAGCAACCCGGGTCCTGTCCCTTACGTCAGTTCAGGTGACCCTATGTTCTGTAAGTGAGCTCAGTCCTATTAGCAGACCAATTTGAATTCACCCCCCCCTCCCAATCCGAGTCTTCCACCATTATTAGGACAGGAATTGCAACATACCCTTGTAATAAAATTTCACAGAAAATAGTAAGACGAAAATAAGTGTTCTATTAAGAAAGGTTAATGATTTATGATTGTGACATAAACTTCGCCATCGATCATATAAATTAATGATCATAAAAGTTATGTAAACAATGATGATGATGATAAAAAGGAAGACTGGCAGCAGTTAATACGCGCCGTGGTACTGGACTGGAATATGGTCTATCATGATCATTAGTTCAAGTAGCGTAAAGTATAAACAAAAACAAATAAATTAGAAATAATATGTTACAAACTTTTACAAAACAGAGATGGATCCTGAAAACACATCGCAAAATATAGCAATATAAACCATTAAGACAAGGGAAAATGAGCAGCAAGACAAAAAGGTGCTTAGATACAGATTAGTGTGTCCTGCCTGACGGCGAAGCATCAAACAGTTCGTGGTAACAAAAAACTTTGGTTATTTTTAAGTTTTCTTGTGCATTGTCCAAATATAGATCGCTTAGCGTTTCCCTTTTTCGATTGTATGCCCTTCCCCTCCTAAATAAGTTCCTATTGACAAGCTTGAATTGTGTAAAATTTTTGTATACTAACATGTAGTATCAAGGGTACCTGCAGAAAATTTGGAAGTATGGACAAGCCAAGTATGCATTTTGTCCCGAGGGCGCTTTACCAGAAAAATTGTATTTTCATCTTAAGTTTTACAATTTTTATATTCTAAATGTATTCCTGGTTTCTCTATAAGGTATCTGCCTCTCGCTTTTTACTCTGGAGGATATTATCATATTAACGAGGTAATTGTAAATTACAAACTTAAATGCTTTTTGCTAAAATTTAATTTCAACGTTTCTAATTTGAACCTTCTAAAACTAATAGGATTTATGTTTTTTGTTTTGTAGTTACAAAGTAAATAAAACTCGTGATAAAATAACCTTATTAAAATGGGATAAGAAGGATACAACTTGCTCTATTTGAAATCGCTGCTTAAAATCTGAGTGACACAGAGGTTTTTCAGATATTTCAAATAGTTTTTCGTTTTTAATTCACGTTTTGGGACGTTTTTTGGACACCAGAATCTACGCCAGAGACCTAGCTGTTTTTAGTCTTTTTCTTCGATATTTATGGCAAATTTTAGAAGGATACAACTTGCTCTTTTTGGGATCGCTGCTTAAAGTTTGAGTGAAAAAGAGATTTTTCAGATATTTTAAATAGCTTTTCGTTTTTTATTCACGTTATTGGGACGTTTTTGGTCACCAGAATTTACGCCAAACATGAGACCTCAATATTTTTAGCCTGGTTCTCCGATATTTATGGCAAATTTTAGGAGAAAGACTATAGACCGGACAATCTATCAAGCATATTGTCTAGTGAAAAAATGCTATTTAAAATTAGTTTTGACTTTTGGTCTGAGGATTCAGGCTTCAGGTTCCAATAATTTTAAAATGGCACTATTTTTAACGTTGTGTAGAAAGATAGCGGGGCTGCAAGATGAGGGTAAGAGATTGTTGTAACTTATTACTGTAAAAATGAAACTTTTTATTTCAAGAAATAAAGCTATATATTCAGAAAAGAAAGTTTTCTGGTACCGTGAAAAGAGTGTTCCCCGGGGTTGTAACAAAACGTTGCTTGAAACTTCAACATTTAATTATTTCAGAACCCTGTTATGTGGGATGGCATGTAACTTAAACAGGAAACAGGATTTTGCTTGTTTTGTTTGAAAATTAGTGGATATGAAGAATGGTTACTTCTTAATGCAACCCCCCCCCCATAAGGCAATTTCCCCCATATTTCTTCGTTTGAAGGTTTTTAATTTTTACATGAACACATTTTTTCTTAACTATCCACTATTATTCTTAGGGACAAAAGTGTTCTGTTAATTGAAACACTGCTTTCAGTTAAAGCGCGTGCTACTTGATACGGTCTAGGGGATCGCCGTCAAGCAACTTGGAGGGAGCTAAGAAGGATCATAACTCTATTCTGAGTTATCCATGAACATTAATAGATAGTGGCTGGTAGTTAAATATATTTGGTGGTTGTTTTAATCTTAGTTAAATTTGCGAAGAGGCTGTGCTTCCTTCCATCGTTGTTCGTACTTAGCCTCATGTAGTAAAGACATGAAAAGAACTTACTTTCATTTTCTTTGCTTGTAGAATGTTATCAGTAATTAACCCAAAAATAAACTGCTGATGCTTTTGATTTTTCGGACGTTATATATGATAAAATAAAAAAAAGGTGACCACGCCTTGCTGGCAGCATTAATATTCAATATAAGCATAATAATGTGAAGTTAGTTCCTTGAACCGATATTTTGTGCCTCAGTCACCGAGATTCATAAAGGCATAAGTCATTTGGTAATATAAAAATATACAAAATAGAAATACATTAATATTGAAAGCGATCATTGAAATAGATGGCAGAATAAGAAAAATTGTAGGTAATCTATTTCAATCAGGGTATTGCATTCTGGCGATCATTTTTTTTATTATCACTTTTCAAGTTATTCATTCTCCGGGTTTTTGATCTTTCCATTCCTTTTGCCTTGACATATTAAAGGATCTTAACGGGTTAAAAAAAAAATCCTTTTTTAAATGAGCCAAATTTCTGCTGAAATGACCTGTATTGCGTTTCGTTTTCATCCACGTAGGGTTCTGACCAGTGTTGGCATAAGTCCTTCAAACTTTTTGCTTGAGTAAGTATACGGTACGTACCTACACAAAATGTTTCCAAATGATGTTTGATTTTCACGGATATTCCTAACCAATAATGAAGTGCAAGGAAACAGGGTTGAGAAAACGCAACAACAGAAGTAATTATTTTTGTCTTATTGATACATAACATATCAAGTTTTACTGTTATCCGTCTCAATGGCGTCAGTTAGTGAAAATTTAGGGGCGGGAGCAAAACATCTTTTTCGAATTCTTAATGGGGTAATTTTGCTGTTTTACCATTTTTCATTGAAAATACAAGAAAAAGGTATTTGTCAATGAAAACACAAAAAGAAGGTATTTTCAAAATCTACGGGTTTGGGGAGATCAAATGATTCCCCTTCTTATTGATGCCACAATTCCTTCTATTTAAAATCGTTTTGCATAAAGGCTGTCAAATACTTATACGGTTTATTAGAAATAAGAGGAAAATTCAGATATGGCACTGCTTCGAAACTATGCACTTTTGATACATTATTGACTAGTGCTGTTCGAATAGATCATTATTTATTAGACTAGTTGTAAAAAATTTATTCATAGAATTTGGCCCTATAATATACAAATTAAATGGACTAAATAATATAATACCAACAATAATTTATTGTAAACCCGCTTGCAAAAAATTAGAAAAAAAACGTAGCGCAGAAACACAAAATAAAACTGATATAACTTCTAATTATCGAACAAAAACAACATATTAAACAGTTGGTAGTAACGAACTGTAAGTATAAGAGCGACTCGGCCCAATAGTAATCGAAACTCTAAAAAGGATTATTGTAAAACGATTAATACACCAAAAGAATTGGCCTTGTACGCTGAACAATTAAAGAAAAACTTTCCGAATTTTTTTTTTAAGAAAAGTAAAGAGTCATATTAAACTTAAGACCAGCAGAAATAAATTCCTATAAAAATACAAATTTAATACGACCAGAAATTACAATTAAAGAATGAATGAAACCCAAAACGAATAGAAACTAAAATTAATGATCACATCAAACATAAAGATAACATATACTGATATAGATGAATAAATAGATGTTAAAGCGAGTAACGATTAAATTAGATATACAAGTCAAACTTAAATCGAACAAAAGTTACTTCAAGCAGTAGTCTATTTTCTGCCCCCTTCCCTCTTCTATGAACATAAATGTTCTAAAGCCTATTGCGTCATTTGTGTCCTCTTGGAAATTATCAATGTTTTGAACAGTGTGCTTTGTTTTCTCAACAATCGACGACAAATGAAAAATAAATCCTCATAATAAACAAGATGACTGGGAAGTACTATGGAAAATAAACTGGATAATGTAGTATATAATTATATCAATCCCAGGAAACTCAGCGATTGAAAGTTTATTCACTTCAATTTTCTTATTTTTCGAGATTATAACTAAAAAAAATGTGTACCATAGAAATTTTTTTCAATAAGCTCAAATGACGCAACAGGCTTTAGAACGTTTCCAGTTAGAGAAAAGGGAAGGGGGTAGTAACTAAACTCCGCCTTGAAGCAATTGTTGTTCGTTTCAGTTTGACTAGAATATTCAATTTATTCTTTATTCATTTAAAATATATTTATTCATCTATATCAGTACCTGTTATCCTTATGTTTGATGTCATCAATTATTTCAATTTCTGTTCGTTTTGGGTTTCATTTATTCTTTAAAAAAGTTTCAACTGATTACCCTCGGTCGTTTCTGAGATATTGCTGATACGCCCTCTCGACGACCAGCATGGCACATAGTGTATTTAGATTGTGTTCAGCATCCCTTTCAAAAGATGTGGGGGCTTATGTCACCCCATAGGCATAGTTAATTGATCTTTGGACTATTTTGAACAAGATGGTTATTCTCTCTGAAGTTTATACGAGAATCCCTTCCTCTCCCCGGGCCCTGGGGTGTTTTGTCGACACCAGAGTTTTGTTACTTAACCTTTCAACTATTTTTAACAAAATTTTTATCTGATGCATTTAGGGCGTGGAGGAGGGGGGGGGGGGCTAGTTGCCCTCCAATCTCTTTTGACTCTTAAAAAGTGAACAAGAACTTTCAATTTCCAATCAAATGAGCCCTCTCTAAAGCTTATACGAGTATCCCTTCCATAAAAAATAATATGAAGGATTCGGAGAATCTTTAAATTACAACCCTTGCCCTGAGGGTTGTGGGGGAGTTGTCATCCTCAAAGACCTAATTTCCAGACCTTAAAACAACGTTGAATAAAATGAGTGTCTCAAAATTTTGATTGGATGTGTTTGGGGAAAAGGTGGGCGTGAGAGGGGGGTTAGGTGCCCTCAAATCACTTTTGGCTGTTAAAAAGGGCACTAGCCCTTTGAATTTCCAATCGAATGAGCCTTTTTTGAAGTTTCTACGACACCGTCTTCTATAAAAACCTTACATGCCCCCAGGGTATAAGTTAAAACCCTTGCCTTGAGGGTTGTGGGGGAGTGTCCTCCTCAAAAACATATTTTCTGTGTGAAAATCAACTACGTTGAACAAAATGGCTATCTCAAAATTTTGATTGGATGTGTTTGGGGGAATGATGGGCGTGGGGGGGCTAGTTGCCCTCCAATCACTTTCGACTATTAAAAAGGGAACTATCCCTTTGAATTTCCAATCGAATGAGCCTTTTTTGAAGTTTCTACGAC
>JAQQPU010009317.1:16664-33099 GCA_029168905.1 Artemia sp. Kazakhstan ARC1039
GGGGGGGGGGGTTAGTTGCCCTCCAATCACTTTCGACTATTAAAAAGGGCACTAGCCCTTTAATTTCCAATCTAATGAGCCTTTTTTGAAGTTTCTACTACAACGCCTTCTATAAAAACCTTATATGCCCCCAGGGCATAACTTAAAACCCTTGCCCTGAAGGATGCGGGGGAGTGTCCTCCTCAAAAGTATATTTTCTATCTGGAAATCAACTACACTGAACAAAATGGTTCTCTTGAAATTTTGATTGGATGTGTTTGGGGAAATGATGGGCGTGGGGGGGGGCTAGTTGCATTCCAATCACTTTCGACTATGAAAAAGGGCACTGGCCCTTTAATTTCCAATCGAATGAGCCTGTTTTGAAGTTTCTACGACAACGCCTTCTATAAAAACCTTATATACCCCCAGGGCATAACTTAAAACCCTTGCCCTGAGGGTTGTGGGGGAGTGCCCTCCTCAAAAATATATTTTCTATCTGGAAATCAACTACGCTGAACAAAATGGCTATCTCAAAATTTTGATTAGATGTGTTTGGGGGAATGATGGGCGTGGGGGGGCTAGTTGTCCTCCAATCATTTTCGACTATTAAAAAGGGCACTAGAACTCTCGATTTCCAATCGAATGAGCCCCCTTTGAAGTTTCTACGACGGCCCCTTCAATATGAAGTGCCCCTGGGAAAAAAATAATAATAATAAAACATTGGAGCCGTATGGTCTTTACTATAGGCAACGCTACAGCGTTGCCTCTGATAGTATTTGCTATCAGGAAATATTCAGAAAATTTTTAGGGGGGATTTTCTGCAGGGGCGAGGAAGATTTTCCGCTGGGAATTTTCCGGGGAAGCTTTACATGGGGAGGGGGACGGAGATTTGCTGGCGGGGTTTTGCCGTCAGGAATTAAATAGAAATAGCATTTTTTTTTCATTTGAAAGTAAGGAGGAAAATTAAAATTTTAAACGAACAGAAATTATTCCCTATGTAAGGAGGCTGCTCCTGCCCCTTGCTCTTTACGCAAAAGTTTGATTTTTTCCCTGTCCTTTAAGAAGAACGATTCCTGAAACTTAAGGTTTTGAATGAGAAGTACTTTTAGTTCAGTTTTTACTCGTACAGGGTGAGGCTCGAGGAAGGGTCAGCCCCCCTTATATGAGGAATAGTTTCTGTTTGTTTTAAAGTTTTATGTTGTTCTTTGCTTTCAGTTGAAAAAAGTTCTTCAGTTTCAGTTTTTTTATTTATTTATTTAATTGCAGCAAGACACAAATATCAGAGGTAACGTAATAGCGTTGCAGTAAAGAGCCGTAAGGCTTTTTTTATATTTTATTTTTTTCCAGATTCACTTCATGTGGTTGAGACTCATGCGATTGAGAATGGAGTTCTAATGCCTTTTTTAAGAGTTAAAGTGAACGAAGGGAAGCACGCCCCCTCCCCCCTCACACCCTTTTAGTAACACTTTCCCCAACGACGTGCGATCGAATTTTGAAACAGCCATTTCGTTCCAAATAGTCTAAAGGTCTAATAACTATCCCCGAGAATATCATAACCACACATCCCCTGGGGCTGGAAATTATACGAGTTCTCCATTATTTGCAGATAGGGATTGGTATAGGGAAAGCTGGGCATGTTTCGATCTCCAAAAAGGCTTAGAGTTTTAAGAATAACTTTCAAGAGATGTTAATAGGAATGGTGAACAAAATTAAAACTTACTATGTGCATGCTGGTTGTCAAAACGGGTGTATCAGCAATACCTCGGGAACGGCTGGGTGTTCTAAGTTGAAAGGTCCAGGGTGGGTTGAGGGGAATGTTGAAAAGCCTTATAAAACTTTATAATAAATTTGTATTAACCAATAATAAAACTTTGGCAACCAAAAACAAACCGAAATTGATTTTAAGAAACTTTCCTAAAAGACCTTTTTTTAAAGAAAGTAAAGAACTATATGAAAACTAAGGACGAGTAGAAATAAAGTCATATAAAAATTCAAGTTTAAATCGAACAGAAATTATTGTCAAAGAATAATTGAAACCCAAAACCACTGTATATATAATAGGTATACATACCACTGTATATATAAATAGGTGTATATATAATATAAACTAATTATATATACAGTGCCCAAAACGAACAAAAATTGAAATAAATAATCACATCAAACCTAAGGGTAACGGGTATTGATATAGACGAACAATTAAATCTTAAATCAAGTAAAAATTAAAATGAAAAATCAAGTCAAACTTAAAACGAAGAAAGTAATAATAAACAGGAGTTTGTTTGCAACCCCCCCCCCCCCTAACCGTAAACCTTATAAAGTTTATTGTGTTATTTGCGCTTTACTGAAACAAGATAAATTTTAGTTTTTTTTTAATTATAACATTGAAAACTAAAACATTCATTGTTAACAAAATCTTGAATTGCGGAGATTTCCAGGAATTAAGATAGTTATATATTAATTGAAAATACATGTATTTTCATTGTTGAAAATACATGTAATCTTCAACAAAACGCAAATGGTACAATAGACTTTAGAAAGTTTATGGTTAGGGTGGGGGGGGGCAGTATCCAATCTCTGTTTGTAGTGCATTTTGTTCGTGTTATGTCGGACTTGAGTTCTCACTTTAATTTTTATGCGTTTTAGGATTTAATTATTCATTTTTACCAATACCTGCTACCTTTATGTTTGACGCGATGATTTATTTTAATATCAGTTCAGTTTGGGTTTCAATTATTCTTTGAGAGTAAATTGGGGTTGTTTTAAGTTTGAATTTTTGCAGGAATTTGTATCTGCTCATCTTTAGTTTTAATGTAGTTTAGTTTTAATCTTAACTTTTCTTTCAAAACCTTTTTTCTGAGAGTTATTTTTTCTAAATTAATTATCATTAAAACTTCAAGGAGGAATCCCAATGGCATTTTGGAAGGACACGATTCGGTGCTATTCTATCGACCGCGTTTCTAATTCAGGAACAAACAAAACATGGTCATCAATGTGGTACTTTTCCAAAACAATTGTGTTTCGTAGATACGATTGGAGGCCCAGTAGAAACTTTAGGTAGGCTACATAGGCCTGAACGAATGCGAAGCTTATCTATGTATCTAGGCCTAATCCAGTATCATTATGGGGAAATATTCTCGAGAGGGCAACTTCTGAGAACAAACAAACTTAAATATGTTTGTTTAATTAAACTTAAGGCTACCAGTTTTGTATACCTCATTCTTAGACCGGAAACAACTTTGTCGACAACGAGAAGCTTTGAGGTTCTTAAATCGCCTCCGTAGTTTTTACCAAGATTAACTAAAAAAAAACAAGTTTCTTTAAATGAAGTAAGGAGTGACATTAAAACTTAAAACGAACAGAAATTATTCCGTATATGAAAGGGGCTTTCCCCTCCTCAACACGTCGCTCTTTACGCTAAAGTTTGACTCTGTCTCACAACTTTATTTTTTAAAACAATAAAAACTTTAGCGTAAAGAGCGAGGTATTGAGGAGGGGAAAGCCCCTTTCATATACGGAATAATTTCTGTTCGTTTAGGTTTTAATGTCGCTCCTTACTTTCAGTTAAAAAAACTTGTTTTTTTAGTTAATTTCTGAACGTTTTTGAATTAATGCAGCTTTGATTTTGACTCACCGTACATGAATAATTAAAACGAAATTCGCATATTAATTTTCCTTTTTTTTTGGCTAATTGGCTTTCTCGAAATTTTGTTCTGACGTAACTTATGAATTAACTCACGTAACGAATTTCTATATTCGTATGTTTTTATTACGTATATTAGGGAGTTCGCTCCCTAGTCAATACCTCGCTCTTTTCGCTCTTTCCGACTAATGAGACAGTTTCACTTTTTGCTGATGACACAACAGCCATTAGCACAGCTAAGACAGCGGAGCTGCTGCAGATTTCCATGAAGGAATCAGTTAATAGAATTACAGCATGGCTGAGGGTAAATAAATTAAGGATTAACATGGCTAAGTCTAACTTTATTATTTTCTCGCGATCATCAAACTTTTACCCATGGATCAAGGAATTAGATATGCCCAATGGCGTTATAAAACGGACTGCGTCTTTTAAATACCTTGGGATTGTAATAGATGAAACTCTATCTTTTAAGGAACATGTTACTTTAACTAGCAAAATTCTGGCAAGAAATCTTGGTATAATGAAGAAACTCCAACATTGTTTTCCCAAGTCTGTCCTTCGCCATCTTTATTTTTCTTTAATACACCCGTATATACTTTATTGTTCAAGTATTTGGCTCTCTACTTTTTCTTCTACTTTAAAACCAATAAGAGTTCTACAAAATCATGCAGTAAGAATTTTAGCCGGTATATCTCCACGTATGTCTGTTAGAGAAATTTACCCAATTTTAAAAATTTTGCCGGCTGCAGGCCTTCGTGAGTTCTATATATTGTGGTTTATTTTTGGACTGCAGCAGGATGTTCAGCCTCGTTGTTTTGGTGATTTATTGTCCATTAGGTCTACTGTTCATTCTCATGATACAAGGGGTAGCGCGGACTTCTGTGTACCTAGAGGTATATCTTCCCGTTCATGTTTTTCTGTTTTTTATAGAGGTACGCGGAAATGGAATAGTTTGAATAGTGATATTAAGACTATTGGTGACCCCAATATTTTTAGGAAAATCATTAAGGAACTGCTTTTTGCTGAATATGAGTTTTGACTGATTAATTGATTTATTTATTGTGGGGGTTTTGTTGATATGATGTTCCCAGAGGAAGTATAATATATGATATTATTTTGTATTTGTTGTTTAGTGTGATGGTATTAGTGGTGTCGGTGGCCAAGTATTCTTTGTTTTATGGATTTTGTTTTCTCTACCTCCCCCACGGACAAGCTTTGCTTTTTAGGGGAGGCAGCAATAATTTTTTGTTGATATGTTTTTTTTTCAATAAATCCTTCTCTCTCTTTACGCTAAGGTTCGAATTTTGTCTGAATCCCAAACCCTTGAATCACAAAGGCCGGTTAATTAGAATAGATGGCTCTTTTGAAAGTACTAAAAAAAACTGTACGTAAAGAGCGAGGTATTGACTAGAGGGCGAATCCCCTCATATACGTAATAATTTCTGTTCGTTTTAAGTTTTAATGCTGCTTCTTACTTTCAGTTGAAAAAAACTTGTTTTTTTTTTAATTTCTGATCGTTTTTTAAATAATGCTGGGAAATCTGGCCCCCTTCATAGAAATGTCCCTTCTCCCAAGGAAATATCCTCCATGGAAAGATCCTCCCACGTATCCCCTACTCTAAACCCGACCCCCCACTAGAAAAAAAATCCTCCTGAAAACGCCTGTATACTTGCCATTAACCAACACTATATGTAAACAATGGGCAAAGTTTATAACTTACAGCCCTTCCCCCGGGAACAGTGGGGGATTAAGTCATCCTCAAAGACATATTAATTAGGTTTTCGACTATTCTGAACAAAATGGCTATCTCAAAATTTCGATCGGGTGACTTCGGGAAAAAAATGAGCGTGGGAGGGGGCCAAGTTGCCCTCCAATTTTTTTGGTCACTTAAAAAGAGCACTAGAACTTTTAATTTCCGTTCGAGTGAGCCCTCTCACGATATTCTAGGACCACTGGGTCAATACGATTACCCCTGGGAAAAAAGAAAAAAAAAATCAAATAAACACGCATCCGTGATCTTTCTTCAGGCAAAAAGTGAAAAAGTCCACATTTTTGTAGATAGGAGCTTGAAACCTCTACAGTAGGGTTCTCTGATACGCTGAATATGGCGGTGTGATTTTCATTAAGGTTCTATAACTTTTATGGGGACTTTCCCTCTTTTTCGAAAATAAGCCAAATTTTCCCAGGTGCGTAACTTTTGATGGGTAAGATTAAACTTGATGAAACTTGTATATTTGAAATCAAAATTAAAATCTGATTCTTTTGATGTATCTATTGGTATCAAAATTCCGTTTTTTAGACTTTCGGTTACCATTGAGCTGGGTCGCTCCTTACTTACAGTTCGTTACCGACGAACTGTTTGATAAATGAGTTTCTGTTCAGGAAGAACCATCTCTCCCTCAGTTTTAACAAATAAAGACTGTGGATGGGGTAAAGTTTTAGGCGACAATAACGCCTCAAAAACAAGAAACTCGGTTTGGGATTCATGCTGATATTTGCATAACCCTTGAGTAGAAGATTAATATTGGCTTGTAGGACAATGATTTGAGGTACTGATCAGGAGCATATTGTCGGCATGATTCAGTAGGTTCATGTCCGTATCATCTGCAAAAATGCCTTAATTGTTTTGTTGTATTTTGAAGGATGATTTACACATTATTGTATTACACATCTATGGGCATGTTTATGGTGATCTTGCATCGTGAAGAGTTTGAGACAATCCCATTTTTAGTGGTTTTATCCTAGTGACTTGGAAAATAGTCAAAATATCCCGAGTTTTTTTTTTATCTGGAGGAATATTTACTCTGTCTTCTATCTATTAGTATAAACTTTAAGGAGTTCTGGGAGCTCTCTGATTTCAAGTAAAGAAATTTATTGCCTGATTAAAGTACAGAAATTTATGTCCAATATGAGACGGCTCGGGTAATTACTCGTTAAAAAATGATGGAACCACATAAAAACCCATTGAGTCTCCCTGAAAACTATCCATAGGATCTGAAATTTTCAGTTACAATTCTAGTGGAAAATTAGGGACGTGACAAAGAAACAAGGACTGAATCATCAGACAGATACTTTTTATTGCAAAAAAAGTGTAAAATCAGGCCCCCCTCCCCATCCTCTGTTACTCTCAAAAGTGTGGTCTGACCCCTGTATGCACTTGTTATTTGCTATAATATTTGAAGGTGTTCCGGCAGAATTTTTAAATGATGTTTTGCCTAATTGTTAAGAGGCATTGAAATGATGCATATCCATACGGCATAGCTTGACTGTTGTGGCAGTTTAGCTACTGCAGGATTAGTTCATATTTATTCATGATTTAGTCTTGTGACCAAGGTATTGAAAAATGACTGTTTGAAACACTTCTGTTTTAAAGGGTTCCTGTTTTAAAGGTCTAAAACACTTCTGTATAAGTGTGGTAAAAACACGAATTTCTGGGTAAAAATCGTTTAATGGGGCGTTAGCCTCCCTCGTATTTAAAACGACCTTATTCTGATCTATGAAGCAAATTCATCTAAACAAGCCCTCATTCTCAAAGCATTATTGTACAAGCTAAACTTTAGCGCAAAGAGGGGGGGGGTTCAATATATTTAGGTGACCCAAAGTATTAAATAAAAAAAAATCAACTTTTGAACAGGGTTTCGAAATGAAACTAAAGAAGGGCGTTAAAATATAAATGTAGCATAAATAATCCTAAATAAAGGGTGCTATTCCCTTGCCTCGAGAACAAATGTTATAAACCCCCGCTAATCCCCTCAAGTGCCGTTCCTGAAGTTTAATATGATTTCAAAACAAACCAACTTTTCTCAGTGGAATAATTTTAATCTGGTATAAAAATAATCAATAATAAATGTTACAAATATCTAATATTTTGGCTCATAAGAAGGTGACTTGTACTCTGGAGCAGGGTAAGCTGGAGCTTTGTATGCTGGTGCTTTGTATTCTGGAGCAGGGTAGGCGGCTTTATAGGCTGGCTTGTATTCGGGGTATTTAGCCTCACCAGTATATTGAACATCAGCATTATATCCGCCGTAGGCGTCAGCAGTGTAGGTTATAGTCTGGACACGTCCGTCTGGGAGGAGTACTCTGTAGCTTCCCTTGGTATATCCTTTGTCGTCCGTGACCTGCTCGTGGGCGTAATCATTGTAGGTGTAGTCGTCCTTAACTGCCCAGGCGAATTGATATGGGGCGTATTCGTATTTGTACTATAAAAAAAGAAGGTTAGAGCAGTTCTAACTTTAGTCCTGTAGAATGATTAAAAAAAATTAACTAAAGAAATTATTCGAAAATCGAAAAAATAAATCCCATAGAAATTTTTGTATTTCAATTATAGCTACTTTTCTTGTAAATTTGTAACATATTTTCCAATTGTTCTTTTTGCATTTTTTTATCTACTAATAACAATGCACATTTGATTCAAGAATTGCTGATTTGGGTCATCCAGACTTTGCCGGGACATTTGGAGGATAATCAGGAACAATGGAAGCCTTTGTTTCCCAGTCCCAAGTTAGCTACTGTGCCTTGTTTTTTTTTTAAACAAGCTTTGATGATTCTGAGACCTTCATTTTGTGAGACCCTTTTCTGAGATCTACTTGAATCTACAATTATTTTTGGAAAATACAACATCAACAGGGGTGCAACATTTTATAATTGGTCAAGTTTAGTCTTTAAAAAAACGCGGATTTGGATAATGTCTAGTAGCTAACATACACATAACAAATTGGATTCAAAAGTTATCAAATAAAAAGCGCTGCAAGAATTCGAGAGGAATATGGATTCAATTTAACGAGAACCAAATTTTAGTGAATAAATATAATTTATAATAAGTAATTTACTGAGTGAATATGTTGAACGGCATATTTTTAATATTTATTATTACTATTGTTATTTTTAACTATGAAATGCTTTCTGCCATGATGGATGATAAATAACACCTTGTAGAAGTATAATACGTGTTTGAAAAGGATAGTTTCTTCCGTTATTTGAAGAGGTTCAACCAAGAGTGAAAATCTAAACTGCCCGAAAAGTCCCATTTGCCTAATTGTACTAGAAAACTGATAAAAGTTTACAAGTTGAAAATAATGAAAACACAGTATATAGGAAATTATATTGTTGTTTTAGGAATTTGCAGGTCTTGAATCTTTTTTTATATTGATTTATTTGTGTAGACTGCTGTATGAAAATATACCGATAAATAATTTGCAGACTGCTTCGAAAATAGAGTGAGTTTGTTAAGGACAAAGCAAAGGTATCGCATTGATTATGTTACAAATCAAAGCTAAGGTATGCCCTACATTTTGTCGTAAAAACTTACAATTCAAAACAACAAATTTTTGTTTAAGATTGATGTCTGATTTACTACCACTCACTAATGAAAATGATGTTTGCATACCATCGCATTGCCAACAATTTAATAATAACACTACTGCCATGACACAAACGACAAAACATAAGTATAAAAATTTGGCTATCTTAAGAAGTTTAGAGTAAGAAAAAAAATTCAGACTCTTGAATGATGTGTCTCGAAATTTTGAAAACTTTTGTCACATTAAGGTTCTTTTTCTTACAGAACAAATGACTTGTTTCCTTTTCAACCAAATAGGATATAGCATAGTATTCGGTATGTGTAGGGTATTAGCTTCAAATAAAAAACGAAGAATAGGATAAAATTAAACGCCTCTCGTACGCGTCTTTCGATGCGAAGATACATTTTTAAGTTTCAATTTTAAGAGTCACGGCTGTAAGTACTGACGGACTGTAAAGACATTATACAGGATACAACTGTAAAAGCCTGAAAAAAAAGTTGAGCTAAAAAGTATGCGTCTTTCCAATAAATTGGTTGACATTTTGGAGGATTTTCACTTTAAAATTTGTTTGTGTTTTTTTTTTTTTTACTTAATATACGGATTATTTACGCGGACACATTATACAAAAGGCAGGGAGTCTTCTGGGCGCGGTTCCCTTGAAGTCTCAAGATTCTTCTGATAACTCCAGCAGCTTCCTGTTTTAGATATAATTCGACTATTTTTTTTATTTTGCTTGATGACCCCAAAATTGGGCCCCATTGAGATAAACCCCATGTTTTGTGTACTTTCATTTTTAAAACAATTTAAATGTCCGTATTTATGTACGAATATAAATATGCTGGGATGAATTAGTCTGTCTCTTATCCAATTGTACTAAATCAAGGATCCAAGTATAATTCAAGAGACCATTGACAACAGATGGGGTTTTTGATGCTAGCTTTATTCTTTGAAAAAAGAAGATAATAAATTGTATACTTACATCAGCTGCTTTGTAGGCAGGTTTGTACTCAGCCGGCTTATAATCTGGCTTGTATTCTGGCTTCGGATATTGCTGAGGTGCAGCAAATGCGGCAGCAATCAGAGCACAAACGATGAGTACCTAAAATATCCAGCTAAATGTGAAAACCATTTTCAGGTGTCTGGTTTAGTCTTTATTAAATTATTTAGCTGGAAACATTAAATCAACAAAGATTACAAAGCTAGACTGTCGCTGTGATGTAAATAGTGCTGTAACTATCGGCTGCTAGCGGCAAAATGAAGACTGATAGCAACCCATTCATATATGTTCCACAATCCATTTAACTCAATCCTGCACATTGGAAAGGTGATAATAATGCTTTGCAACATCACTTTGATTATTTTAAGTGCCCACAGACTAACAGAACATGAATTTTTTTCCGACTTGCGTCTTACCTTTGTTGATAATAACTTAGTATTCTACCATTCTTGGTAACAACTAGGGATGTAATCAATGCCAAAGTTGAGGCTTTTTTACATATCAGTGGGCCTCGTTCTTTGGTCAACAGTGCTTTCTCTTCAAGAGATTTTTTTTTACATTTTCTGTTTTGATAAGAAATTCTCCACGGACACTTGAAATATCAAGAGATTTTTCATATCTTTAAGGAGCTGTCGGAGATTGATGTCACTGAGATCAACTTTTTAATGCTAAAGTGTCTCAGTTTGTGCACTTCGGTTAAAGCCTTTTTTATAAGTGTCCCATACTTTATGTTTCTGATATTTTGTTCTAAGCAATTGTTTATTAGACTAACTGATGGTTCGTGATTGATACCATATATTTCATTACTAAATATAATTGAACAAACTACGTTCTAATATTCGATTAAAGATAATGTGTATGGAAAATAAGTTGATGCCTTTGGGTTGTTTTGTTCTTGTTTTTTGTACAGATAATTTTGAATGTCACGCAGGAATAATAACTATTTGGGTAATTATATGGTTTGAAGTAAAGCAGAGTAAATAACTACTTCCTTGAATGAATTCCTTATAGAGAGAGAGAAATTCATTTTTATTAAAGACCAATATTCACAAAAAAATCGTATCAAACAGACCTACCACGTGAAAATCTATACAGATTTGTTTGTGGCAGGACCATGGGCGTAGGAAGCATTAGGCAGCATATTGTCTAGGGGGGGGGGCGGCAGTCGATAGTGTGATGGAGTTTATCAACTGCTTTTTCCAATTATCACTTAATCGAAGACTCAGCGACAGGGATTGATGGTGAAGTTTTATTTAATCTTGTTAAAATCTGTAATAAGTTTTCAATGTATTTTCAGTTTCGTGATTCTTTTTATCAACAAATAAATGGGTTACCAATGGGAGCAGCTCTATCCGGCCTACTGGCTAATATTTATGTCGAGAACCTTGAAAATTGGGCATTAAATTCTTATTTTTTAAAACGTGTCTATTGGGGTCGTTACATGGATGACGTAATTTCACTTTGGAATTATGGGGAAACTGAACTTCGGGGTTTCCTAGATCATCTTAATACTTATGATAGAAATTTGCAGTTTACCCTAGAAATTGAATTTGAAAATAAACTACCATTTTTAGATGTGATAATTATCCGTAATGCTAATAATTTTGACTTCACTATCTATAGAAAACCAACACAAAACAATAGATATCTTCATTTTAATTCAAATCACCCCCCACAAGTTAAAAGAGCAGTTGTAACTTCTCTCATTGACCGTGCCCTGAACATTTGCTCCGATTCATACATAAAAGCAGAAATAAATTTTATCAGAGATATTCTTTTTGGCAACGGATACCCCATTCCTTTTGTCAATAATACGATTAACCATAGACTAAAAAGACATTTTCGTAAAATTAACGATATTTCACAATGTGAGGCTCCGGAAAAACACTCTAATATAATCTATCTTCTGTACATCCCAAGAATCACCACAAAAATAAAAAATATTTGCACAAAAAACAATCTGTATTTAGTTTTCACCAATAATTTTAAAATCACAAATTTCTTAAACTCCGGTAAAGATAAAACCCCAGTTACTCGCCAAAGAGGGGTTTATCAAATACCATGCGATTGTGGCAATTACTACGTTGGCAGAACTCATCAGAATCTAGAAAAACGGATACACCAGCATAAAGAAGACATAGACAAAGCGTTAATTGCTAATAATTCTAATAACTCCTTTGATTCTGCTTTAGCTAGCCATATATTTGATAATCCCAGCCACAAAATATTTTTTGAAAAATCTTCTCTCATTAGTAGTGATTTGGGGATAAAACAGGTGGTCCGGGAATCAATCGAAATTAGGCTCAAAATAAATAAAAATATTTCCTTAAATAGAGACTTAGGAGAATACTCACTGAATTCTTTATACTCAAATTTAATTAAAAATCATTTAACAAAATATTTTATTAAACCTATTGACAATAATATTGAACCCGTTACAAAAAGGCTTTTAAGACTAGCTGCTAAAAAAGCAAGATTAGCTCTGAAAACTTGCAGTTAATAATTTCACTTTATTTCGTTTGAATGAACTCATCCTCTCTCGTCATTTTATTTATCAGTCCTGGTTGAACTTCGTTGAAGTAAGGATACTAGGGCTATTTTAAAGGTTTTTAAAAGCGGTTTTTTAAACTTCGTATTTTAATGTAAGTTTGTTTTTATATATATATATTTTTTATTTAATGTTGTGCTGAAGACGGCCCTTGGACATAGGGCCGAAATATTCACTAGTATAAATTGCACTGTCTTGGAAAAAATTTCCCTATTGTTTTTAAGTTGTATTTGTTTCATCTGCTTTTTCAGCCATATCTAATGTAAATTTGAAGGTCTAGGGGGGGCAGCTGCCCCCCCCTCCCTACGCCCATGGGCAGGACTCAATATTTTACTCACTTACTACATATATATTTAAAAAAAAGAAAAATGCAATCATATAAATAAATAAAAAATAAACCTCATCGGAACCGCGAACCAATACTTACAGAAGATAGAAGACAGAATACAGCCTCCCCACCTTACCCATCCTTATTCATTAAGAAATTCTTTACCTTATACGGTGAATTCCTTATAAAGGTGATAAAAGTCGATGACACAGAACTGCCTTTTTGATTTTCTTTGGAGTAACAGATAGGGCCTGTTGTGAATTCGTATGGGAAAGATTTTTTGAGGGATTTATCTTCCAGTGAAAATGGGTTTTGCGGGTTAAACTAGTTAACGCTTGAAGATTTGGAGATTATTTGATTCTGCTTCTATTTAAGTTAAAGATTCTACTGTCAATCCTTTTTTTTATATAATTATTTTTCAATGAGACTTGATGACACAAAACATTCAGGTTTTCCCCCAAGAAATTATTAACCTATTTTATAGTTTACACATAATATATATTACCAATATTTCCCCTCCCCCTCTGAAATAAATTCCTACTGAAATACCTTAGTCATGTAATGTTCTTTCATGCTAACATATACTATCAAGCTTAAATCCAAAAAATTTCAGAAGTGGGGATAAGCCTCTATATATTTTTTTTCTAGTTTTACCAGAAAATGCCACTTCATCTCAAATTTTAAAGATCAAAATTGATAGTTTTAGGTGAAACAAAAAAATATTCGGATATAAGCTTAAATTTTAATTCAATGCCTCGGACAAGGTGAAGACTAGGGCTATAAATTTTTGGAACTCTGGGTACCGTATTACCAAGCTGAGATTAAACCCACTGCGCACTACAAGACTACGATTTATATATAATTGATGATAAATTAGTTTTAATAAAAATGAGATTAGGATTATACTGCTTGCCATATATTGGATTACTGCTCATAGTGTATTATGCTAGTAAAGATATTCCCCAAGTTCCTCAGCATGTTTTCCCCCATCTTATTTTAGGGTTTTTACGGTCACTGGAATTTACGCTAGAACTGAAACTTAAATATTTTTAACCACCAGTATTTGTGACGAATTTGTGGGTGTAGACTAGAACAGACGATTAAATATAACTCTTGTTTCAAGAAATTTGTTTATTTACTCATTTTTTACTCTGATAAGAAATGTATTCAGTTATACCAAACTTTGTCAATTATTCCAGTCCATGAAAATGTTGAAAATGAGTTGAACGTTTTTAAAACTTCAACGTTTGAGTAGTCTTGTAGTGTGTGATAAAATATATCAAGCAAAAAGAGTTTCCGTTTCTTCTATTGAGAATTTAGCAGCAGTTATGAAGCATTGCTGTTTCTTTATGTGAAATCTTCCCCCGCCACAGGGCCATTTTCTCCGTATTACTGGCTTTGTAGGTTTTGAATATTTACATGAATGCACTTTTTTTTTTATAAATATGTCCTTTTATTCTGATGGACGAAAATGTTTGATTAATTGAGTCATTGCTTTCAGTCGAAGCATTTGTTACATATTCGAGTTTAGAGTGCCGTCAAATCTTGGGGGGGGAGGAGTTGGAGGAGGGAGGTCATAAATCTATTCTGTGTTATTGACGAAAATATATAAATAGTGGTTGACCGTTAAATAGTTGTTAATTCGTTGTATTCTTTGTCAAAGCGTTGATTATGTCGGGTTTCCTTCCATCGTTGCTCGCAATTAGGTTCATGTAGAAAAACAAAGAAAAGGACTTACTTTCATTTTCTTTGCTTATAGAATGCTATCAGTAATGAACTTCAAAAGAAACTGACACTAATTTCGATTTGTTCGGACGTTATATGCGATATAACTTGGAAAAAAAGGTGACCACGCCTTTGGTAGGATTAATATTCGGTAATAAGCACAGGAATGTAAATTATTTCCTTGAACCGAAATTTGGTGCCTTAGTTACCGAGATTCGTATAGGTAACTGCCCCCTAGACATTTTGTTTGGTCTAAAAAGAGAAGTAGAAACAAGTTAACATTAAGGTGAATATATAAGACTAAAAAAATTGTAAGGTAATCCCTTCAATCAGGGTCGCGCGTTTTTGCAATCATTTTTATTTTTTATTCTGACTTTGCTAGTTGCTCAATCTCCAGGTTTCCACTTGTTCTCTACATTTGCTTTGGGAAGTCAAAGTACTTAAACTGATTCAAATTTTGTTTTAAGTCAGCCAAATTTTTTCTCAAATGAAATATGCTTCTTCCTATTGACATTATCTTAGCAAACACAAAGGCTCTTGACTAGCACCAGGACAACCACTTCAAATTTGTACTTAAGTATTCAGTATCAAGCACTTACCTGGGCAAAATTTTCCCAGCTGATAATTGATTTTCACGTCCATGATTTGGAATGATGTAGTATTTTTTATGTAAATTCGTTTGATATTAATGGATTATTAGGTATATCTCATGAAAAGGTCTGATAGCCATGTTTTTTTTTTACCGAAAAAAGAGCTCTGTTTCGCTGAAAAGAGCATCATCTTCGGCAATCCTATTTGAATCCTAGATATTTAACACACGCCCATTACATTATTGCTTAGTATATTGTTCATATTAATTATTGTTCGGTAAATTAGTTACTAAATTGGCACTCTATTCACAGAAAATTTATCCTACAATACAACGCTGTATCCAGAAAAATCTCATTAGCATGCTTTCATTTGAAAAAAAAATATAGTTTCTAATCATTTTTCAAATAATGACGGAAATCCTCCTTCGTGGAAAATTTTTCCGGATCCCCCCCCCGTCCGATGGAAAGTTGCTCCCGTGAAAAATTCTCCACGGAGAATTTATCTCACGGAATATCCCCCAACGATAATTTATCCCGCGGATAACCCCCCCCCCTTCCCCCCACGAAAACAATCCTCCAAACAATTCCAATCCTGCTGAACATTTTCCCCGGAACATCTCCACATGCAATGAATCGGCAAAGAGAAAGTAAGATAAATACAAAGAATTTCTTACAGGAATTCGGACGAAGTCCTCCAGCGTTAAATTTCTCCTGAAAAGTCTACTCCCGGAAAATTCCCCCACAGAAAATTCTCCCCGTTGAAAATCCCATTATCATAAAATTCCCTTTCCCCCCAAAATATGCCAAAATATGATATCCTCAAACGCATAGTTATTGGACCTTTCCAAATATGCTGAACAAATGGTTATCTCTAAATATAAATTGGACGACTTTGGGGAGAAAAGGGGCACCGAAGGGTGGCTTGTTGCCCGCCAATCTTTTTGGTCACTTAAAAAGGGCTCTACAACTTTAAGTTTCCGTTCGGATGAGCCCTCTCCCGGTATTCTAGGACCTTTGGTTTGATGCGATTTTACCTGGGGAAAAACAACAACAAATAAACACGAATCCGTGATTTTTCTTCTGGCAAAAATACAAAATTCGGCATTTGCATATGGGAACTTGAAACCTCTGGAGTAGAATTCTCTGATACGATGAATCTCATGATGTAATTTTCAATAGGATTCCTTGACTTTTTGGGGGTGTTTTGTCCTCCTTTCGAAAACCAGGCAAATTTTTTCAAGCTCGTAGCTTTTGATGGGCAACACTAAATTTAATGAATCTTATATATTTGGAATCAGAATCAAAAACATATAATCAAAAAC
>JAQQPU010009318.1:0-33099 GCA_029168905.1 Artemia sp. Kazakhstan ARC1039
ACACACACACACACACACACATACAAACACACACACTTAACAATAACAATAACGCCATCTATGGCTTAAAAATAACGCCATCTATGACTTAACGATAACGCCATCTATGACTTAACAATAACGCCATCTATGACTTAACAACGCCATCTATGACTTAACAATAAAGCCATCTATGACTTAACAATAACGCTATCTATGACTTAACAATAACGCTGTCTATGACTTAACAATAACACCATCTATGACTTAACAATAACGCCATCTATGAATTAATAATAACGCCGTCTATGACTTAACAATAGTGCCATCTATGACTTAACAATAACGCCATCTATTACTTAACAATAACGCCATCTATGACTTAACAATAACGCCATCTATGGCTTAAAAGTAACGCCATTTGTAACTTAACAATAACGCCATCTATGACTTGTACACCGCTTTTTCAATATTAATGGGGAGTCGGTTGAATTTAGTCCGAAAAATAGCCCTTTTCAAGATGCTACCTTAAAGTCTGAAAGGATGTAAATTTTGATTCACCACAATTTTGACTCCCCGAAACTTTTATAATTGGGATTCCAGCCCGCCTATAACCAGAATGGCCTAAGACAAACTGGTAAATTAGTCTTGCTGAGTAGGATGTTGTTTATACCAATTAATTAAAAAAAAAATTCCGAAAAATAAGTTTTTCAAAGAAAAGTAAAGGCCATCTTAAACTTAAGCTCAAGAGATACAAATACCTGTTAAAATTCAAACTCAAAACGAACAGAAGTTACTATTAAAGAATAAATGAAACCCAAAACGAACAGAAATTAAATAAACAATCATAGCAAAAAACATACAACAAGTAATAATATAAATGAATAAATAGATCTTAAAGCAAGTAATGCTTCGATTGAATATGAAATTCAAGCTTAAAAATAAAACAAATATTTTGCTATTAAAGCATAAATGAAACTTAAAACGAACAGAAATTAAATAAACAATCAATGCGAACAAACATACAATATATATTAATGTAAATAAATAAATAAATCTTAAAACGAGTGAAACTTAAATTGAATATGCAAATCAAGTTTGAATCGAATAAAAATAACTACAAACCACAGTTTGGGTATCGTCTCACTGCAGAAGCCTAAAACCTGCTGCGTCATTGGCGCTTTACTGAAAATAATTCTTCGAAATATTTTCACTTTTGTAACTTTAAGTGATCAAAAATTAATTAAGATTTTAGGGAATAAATATCAGCATATGTATATGAAATTGACAATGCACATTTTTTTTCAATAAACTCATTTGAATATTTTTTCAGTAAAGTACAAATTATATTCTGGCTTTTAGAAATCATAGGGGTTTTGAACCCTACTCACATTAATTTATGCTCTTTTTGAGTTTGACTCTAGTATTTATTTTAATTTAGGTTCGTTTTAGGTTTCATTTATTTATTGATACTGATTTGGGGTAGTTGTATGCTTGGTAGATTATATGATATACTCACATTAATTTAAGGTCCTTTTTTTCTTTTTTTGATCTTTTTTTTAGTTTGACTCTAGTATTTATTTTAATTTTTGTTCGTTTTGGGTTTCATTTATTGTTTGATACTGATTTGGGGTAGTTGTATGCTTGGTAGATTATATGATAGTCTGGACGCCAGGTGTTGAAAATGTGAACCATACCACGACGGAATGGGGCTGCTACGAGAATTTGCCTACCCTCCCCCCGTTAAATTGACTATGCGGATTCACAAATATCAATGAAATTTGCTTGCGAGTGGTGGAACACTCCGAAACTTGATATTTAATTATGTTTTGGTGTTTCATGCAAGAAAATGCATGTTCCACAAAGTTTGAGGTGCAGTTTTTCGCTCAAATAGAAATGTTTAGAAGCCATAGAATGTTTTCATAACAAACTAACACGATTAGTTGCAAAAAATGGCAGAGTTAAAAAAAATGGCAAAACTATATGAGTCTTGAACAGTCTTGGAAAGTATAAACAAAATCAAATTTAATATTAGATATATAATGATATTAATTGTTGAAAGATCCATCAGTTCAAGATTTTTTTTTACTGTAATTTTTATTTTCATTTTCAATGCTTTAAGAACTGGAAAATAGTAAATTTGTAATATACGAGAAATTCGTTTTCGGTGAAGCACCAATAACGCAGAAGGCTTTATGTTTATACAGTTAAAGAAGGGGGCAGCATCAAAATTTTGCTCGTAGTGAAACTATATTTGTCTTGACCGATCTTGAAAAAAAAACTAATAAATTAAACCGAATATTTGATGCATAATGATATTAATTGCCAAAAGCTCATCAGTTTAAAATTTTACTGTAATTTCAATATTTAGTTTCAATATTAAGTACAAAAGAAAATATTTGTAATATAATTTGTTTTCAGTAAAGTGCCAGTGACGCAGTAGGGCTTATGCTTCTGGAAAGAGACGATACCCAAACTCTTGTTTGTAGTTATTTTTATTTGTTTTGGGTTTCATTTATTTATTGATACTGATTTGGGGTAGTTGTATGCTTGGTAGATTATATGATAGTCTGGACGCCATTTGTTGAAAATGTGAACCATACCACGACGGAATGGGGCTGCTACGAGAATTATCCTACCCTCCCCCCACTAAATTGACCATGCGGATTCACAAATACCAAGGACACTTGCTTGCGAGTGGTGGAACACTCCGAAATTTGATATTTAATTATGTTTTGGTGTTTCATGCAAGAAAATGCATGTTCCACAAAGTTTGAGGTGCCATTTCTTCGCTCAAATAGAAATGCTTGTAAGCCATAAAATGTTTTCATAACAAACTAACACGATTAGTTGCAAAAAATGGCAGAGTTAAAAAAAATGGCAAAACTATATGAGTCTTGAACAGTCTTGGAAAGTATAAACAAAATCAAATTTAATATTAGATATATAATGATATTAATTGTTGAAAGATCCATCAGTTCAAGATTTTTTTTTACTGTAATTTTTATTTTCATTTTTAATGCTTTAAGAACTGGAAAATAATAAATTTGTAATATACGAGCAATTCGTTTTCAGTGAAGCACCAATAACGCTGAAGGCTTTATGTTTATACAGTTAAAGAAGGGGGCAGTATCCAAATTTTGCTCGTAGTGAAACTATATTTGTCTAGACCGATCTTGAAAAAAAACTATTTAATTAAACCTAATATTTGATGCATAATGATATTAATTTCCAAAAGCTCATCAATTCAAAATTTTACTGTAATTTCAATATTTAGTTTCAATATTAAGTACAAAAGAAAACATTTGTAATATAATTCGTTTTCAGTAAAACAACCAGTGACGCAGTAGGGTTTATGCTTCTGCAAAGAGACGATACCCAAACTCTTGTTTGTAGTTATCTTTATTCGATTCAAACTTGATTTGCATATTCAGTTTAATTTTCACTCGTTTTAAAATTTATTTATTCATTTACATTAATATATTTTGTATTTTTGTTCGCATTGATTGTTTATTTAAATTCTGTTCGTTTTAAGTTTCATTTATGCTTTAATAGCAAAATATTTGTTTTCGTTTTAACCTTGATTTTCATATTCAAGCGAAGCATTACTTGCTTTAAGATCTATTTATTCATTTATATTACTCTTTGTATATTTTTTGCTATGATTGTTTCTTTAATTTCTGTTTGTTTTGGGTTTTATTTATTCTTTAGTAGTAATTTCTGGTAGTTTTGAGTTTGAATTTTAACAGTTATTTGTATCTCCTGAGCTTAAGTTTAAAATTACCTTTACTTTTCTTTGAAAAACTTATTTTTCAGAAAGTTATTTTTTAATTAATTTTTGTTCGTTTTTGATTGTAAAAAGTTTCAAGTTTTTATGGCATGGGGGGGGGGGGGGGGGGTTTCTTACTGTCCGAATATTCTTGACTTTAAAAAACGGATCTAGAACTTTCAATTTAAATCGAATGAGGCTTTTCTCAAAGTCTATATGATTGCCTCTTTGATAAAAACCTTATATATGAACAATAGACAGCTTGCATAACTTGTGGACAGCGCTTGACAACAATGAATGAATTGAAAAAATAGCTCTAATTAGGAGGTTTAGACCATTTCACTTGCTGACACAAAGGGGTCACGACTGCTTGGAATTGGCCTTAATAGGAATTTGTGTGCCAAATCAATTTTGCATCTATCACAGAGTATGCATTTTAACCTTATAAATGGATAATTATAGTAGATTTCCTATGTGTTCACCCCATACAAAACCCCTTCCCATAAGTTATAAACCTCCCTTAATAAGCTATGCCCCAGGGCATAACCCCTGGGCTCTGGTTTGCTGTTTTGACACAAGAGCTTTTTGTTATTAGAACTTGGAACTATTTTAACAAAATTTCTATCTCAAAATTTTTATCTGATCCATTTAGGGCGTTGAGGAGGGAGAGGGGCTAGTTGCCCTTCAATCTCTTTTTAGTCTTAAAAAGTGAACATGAGCTTTCAATTTTCAATCAAATGACCCCTCTCTGAAGTTTATATGAGCATCCCTTCCATAAGAAATAATATGAAGGATTCGGAGAATTCTTAAATTACAAACCTTGCCCTGAGTGTTTTGGGGGAGTTGTAATCCTCAAAGACCTAATTTCCAGAGCTTAAAACTACGTTTAATAAAATGGCTGTCTTATAATTTTGATTGGATGTGTTTTGGGAAAAGATGGGCGTGAAAGAGGAGTTAGTTGCCCTGAAATCACTTTCGACTATTACAAAGGGCACTAGCGTTCGGAATTTTCAATTAAATGAGCCTTTTTTGAAGTTTCTACGACACCGCCTTCTTTAAAAACCTTATATGCCCCCAGGGCTTAGCTTAAAGCCCTTGCCCTGAGGGTTGTGGGGGATTGTCCTCCTCAAAAAAATATTTTCTATGCGGAAATCAACTACGCTGAACAAAATGGCTATCTCAAAATTTTGATTGAATGTGTTTTGGGGGAATGATGGGCGTGGGGGGGCAGTTAGTTGCCCTTCAATCATTTTGTTCAACTACGCTGAACAAAATGACTATCTGAAAATTTTGATTTGATGTGTTTGGGGAAATGGTGGACGTGGGGGGAGGGGAGGGGGCTATTTACACTCCAATCACTTTTGCATATAAAAAAGGGCACTAGTCGTTTAATTTCCAATCGAATGAGCATGTATTAAAGTTTCTACGACAACACCTTCTATAAAAACCTTATATGCCCCCAGGGCATAAATTAAAACCCCTTGCCCTAAGGGGTTTTGGGAAGTATCTTCCTCAAAAATATATTTTCTGTCTGAAAATCAACAACGCTGAACAAAATCGCTATCTCAAAATTTTGATTGGATGTGTTTTAGGGGAATGATGGGTGTGTGGGGGGGGGGCTAGTTGCCCTCTAATCACTTTTGACTATTAAAAGGGCACTAGCTCTTTAATTTCCAATCAAATCAGCCTGTTTTGAAGTTTCTACGACAACGCCTTCTATAAAAACTTTATATGCCCCCAGGATATAACTTAAAGCCCTTGCCCTGCTTTGAAAAATTTTTTCACTTTTTTGGTTTTATTGGTCACATGTTGTTGTGAGTCTTTTTTCTTTCATATATTTTTGTCTTGCTGAGGACTGCCCTTGGACATAGGGCCGAAATATTCATTCAAATTATCTCCACTGTCTTATAAAAAGATTTCCCTTTTGTTCTTTCTACTTTTGTTGTTAGATATTCTTAAGCTTTAATTCTGTTACGTCTGGCTTAGACGAGGGTATTATCTACATAATTACAGTATCAACGTAATCCGTTTTATCAGGCAACTCGTCCCAATATATTATATATGAAATGTAAAGTCTTCTTTGGGGATCAAAATCCTACGTTCACAAAACACTTATATATATGTACGTATGCTTTATTGTCTAATGATAATTAAAAGAAATCAGGGCCATTAAGCCTAGAGATTGGCTTAAGACCATCTTAAGATTTGCAATCTTACATTTTTAAACTACTAGGTCTGGGGCTAATTTTAGTAAAGGGAAGTTTCTTTAGCTAAATTTACAATTTAGCACCTGTTATAAGCCACTTTGATCATGCAACGTTTATTTTATTTAACAAATCACAAAGATATTGGAACTTTATACTTTATTTTCGGAGCTTGAGCAGGGATAGTGGGGACTTCTTTAAGCATACTTGTTCGGGCAGAATTGAGTCAACCCGGCTCCCTAATTGGTGACAAGCAAGTGTATAATGTCATTGTGACAGCTCATGCGTTTATTATAATCTTTTTCTTAGTTATACCTATTTTGATTGGAGGATTTGGTAATTGACTAGTACCTGTTATATTAGGGGCTCCTGATATAGCTTTTCCCCGTCTAAGCAACTTAAGATTTTAAATACTTCCACCTTCCCTAACTCTGCGTTTAGGTAGATCTATAGTTGAAAGAGGAGAGGGGACCGGAAGAACAGTTTACCCTCCTCTATCCTCCGCCATTGCTCATGCTGGACATTCAGTAGATGTAGCCATCTTTTCTCTCAAGTAAGCCTGGCTTTCCTTAAGTTTAGGGACCGGAAACCTCATTACCACTATTATTAATATACGACCTCAGTCGATATCTATTTACCGTATGCCTCTCTTAGTATTGGTGGTAAGAATTCTTATAAACCTCCAGTTAAGGGCTTTGGACCAAAATTGTTGCAATGGTTCCGTCTTATGCTTCCAAACTCTTCCAATTAAGAAATGGCACCAGAAGTGCCGTTTTTAGTGTCATATGTCACCTATAGATGGTAAAATTGATAAAAATCTTGTAGATATGAGCAATAGCTCTAAAATGAGTCTTCCCGGGACATGCTTGGGAAAATGAGTGCATCACATCTGCAAAAATAGTGGATTGTCTAAGAAGTAATGATAAGAATGGACAAACCATGATAGAAAAAAAAAATTCAAGGAGGAATCAAACGCATGATAATCTGATTTGAGGTCCAGCGCTATACTGAGAGAACCACGCCTCTAATAATCTAATTTAATATATTGGTGTTTGTAGGACTTTAATTGCGTAGCTTTTGAGGGGGCTTAAGGGAGATGTTCTTGCAAACCTCGAGTAAAGGGTTTTGCATCATAATTATTAAAATTATACCATTTTATACTTTCAAGATTTTCCACTTAAGAAGTGGCACCAAAAGTGTTGTTTTAAGTGCTATATCTCACTTATGAACTGTAGAATTGATGAAAGCCCGTAGATATGAGCAAAGGTTTTCAAATGATCCATTAAACATCACTCTAAGAAGTTCTGGTAGCCACTAGCCCCAGCTCTTCTACTTCAGACATGGCACAAAAAGTGCCGTTTTAGTACCATTTAAAACATGCAAATGGCGGAATTTATAGGAAAAACTTAAATATGAGCTAAATATGGTTGCCCAATAGCCCCACCCTTTGAGAAATGGCATGAAGTGCCGTTCTGTGTGCCATATCGCACTTGAGAATCGTGGAATTTATTTAAACCACGTACATATGAGAAATAGCTTTTGAATGAACTCTTAAGCATCTCTCTATGATGTTCTAGTAACCCGCTAGGCCTGGAAAAAAGAAGAAAAAAGACCGTTTTAAAGTTGTTCAGCTTTTAGTCACTATGGGCTGTGGTTTGCTCTCTACTAAGTTGCAGCTAATGCTTCAACCATGACAAAGAGTTCATTGCAAATTCTCCGGAGAAACTAGTTTACATTGAAATCTGTGAAATCTAATAAATGGTAGAATTTGTAAAAACCTAGTGAATATAAGCAATAGCTTATAATTGAGCCATTAAACATCTATCTACGATGGTGTGGTAGCCTGCTAATGTTTCAGTAGCTTACTGGTGAGCCAAAATCTATAAAACTTACTAAGGGGGTTGGGAGGGGAAGGGTGTGGGAAGGGTTCTTGTAAGTCTCCAGTTAAGGGTTCTGTAACATAACTATCACAATAGTGCTTGTTTTGTACTTTGGAGCTTTTCCACTTATGAAGTGGTGCCAAAAGTATTGTTTTCATTGCAATATCGCACTTACTAATGGTAGAATTGATAAAAAAAAAGCACGTTTATATTAGCAATAGCTTTCAAATGAGCCATGAAACAGAGATGGCTGTCATAGATGGCTGGTCATAGAAGTCATATATGACTTCTATGTTTATATGAGCAATAGCTTTCAAATGAGCCATGAAACATAGATGACTTCTATGACCAGCCATCTATGACTTAACAATAACACCATCCATGAAATAACAATAATGCCATGTATGACTAAACAATAACACCATCTCATCACATGAAACATAACTCTTATAAGTCCAGCTTAAGAACAGTCATCTATGACTTAACAATAACGCCATCTATGACCTAACAATAACGCCATCTATGACTTAACAATAACCCCATCTGTGACTTAAAAATAACGTCATCTATGACTTAACAATAACACCATCTATGACTTAACAATAACGCCATCTATGACTTAACAATAACGCCATCTATGACTTAAAAATAACGCCTTCTATGACTTAACAATAACGCGAGATGGCAGAAAGTAATAACGAGAAATGGCAAAAAGTGTTAATATGAGCAAGCAAGTTTATATGAGCAATAGCTTTCAAATGAGCCATGACTTCTATGACCAGCCATCTATGACTTAACAATAGCGCCATCTATGACTTAACAATAGTGCCATCTCATCACATGAAACATAACTCTTATAAATTCAGCTTAACAATAAATATCTATGACTTAACAATAACGCCATCTATGACTTAATAATAACGCCATCTATGAATTCACAATAACACCATCTATGACTTAACAATAATGTAATATATGACTTAACAATAACGCCATCTATGACTTAACAATAACACCATGTTTGACTTAACAATAACGCCACCTATGACTTAACAATAACGTAATCTATGACTTAACAATAACGCTATCTATGTCTTAACAAGAACGCCATCTATGACTTAACAGTAATGCCATCTATGAATGAATAATACCAATTTGGCGTTATATGACTTAACAATAACGCCATATATGACTTAACTTAAAATATAAGTTCAGCTAGCCCAATAGCCTCGGCTTTTCTACTTGAAAAGCCGATTTGGAAATTGGCTGTTTGGTGCCATTTGGAAATTTTAGATGGTGGAATTTAGGCCTATAAAAAGAACGTAGATATGAGCAATATCTCTTATATAAGCTATAAAAAATATATCTACGATGTTCTGGTAGTCTGCTAGCGCCACCACTTGAGAAATGGCAGAAAGTGTTTTTATGAGCAAGCACGTTTATATGAGCAATAGCTTTCAAATGAGCCTATGAATTAACAATAACGCCATCTCATCACATGAAACATAACTCTTATAAGTTCAGCTTAACAACAGCCATATATGACTTAACAATAACGCCATCTATGACTTAACAATAATGCCATCTATGACTTAACAATAATGCCATCTATGACTTAACAATTACGCAATCTATGACTTAACAATACCGCCATCTATGACTTAACAATAGCGCGATCTATGACTTAACAATAACGCCATCTATGACAAAACAATAACGCCATCTATGACTTAACAATAACGCCATCTATGACTTAGGATACGATAAGATAAGATAAGATATTTATTTCAAAAAATGACTATCACAAGCCCCGAAGGGCCAAATTTGCATTTCGGGGTCATATAATAAAAACAACTAAAAAACTGGCTAAACAATGCCAAAAACAATAATATCAGAAAGGTAAAGCCATTCATTAGTCTAAAAAACAATAAGTGTCAAATATAAGAAAGTTAAAAAGGAACAAATTAAAACAAAACCATAAATGTTTTTCCAGTTTGCAGTTAAATAAAATTATTTTATTTAAAATTTTTAGGAATGATTCTAGTTTCAGTTAACCAATAAGTTTTTTGTTGAAAGCCTCCAAAAATTACTGCATTTTACATAATAATAGATAATTATATAAAAAAACCGTATTGACGAACACCATTTATGATTTCTGAAATTTATGACATTTTCACACTTATATGGAAAAATTTAGGATTTTCATGCATGGAGGAGTTTACATTGAACTGCTTAAAGAACAAAATTGTAAATTGCAAAAAAATTTCTTTATAATTTAACAAGGGATTACAATATTTCAGAAGCATTTTGTATTTTATTTGGTTCTAACTACTCGATGTGTGGGTCTTTTTATTATAATTTTTAGAAACCAGGATTAAAAACATCTTGAAAAGCTCCACCTGAATGCCGACTACGTTTCAGGTAAGTGACTCGGATGTGCGATGTTTGTTCTCGGTGATGGTAATGAGTTGAAACTGGAAAATTTTTACAGGGCGTTTGAGTTAAGTAATACTCTTAGTTTCCCAACTACAAAAGGAGGAACATAATTTGACATAATCACTATACATATGACCAAATATTACAAAATTTTCACAGACGGCCCGCCCCTGGGTGGTAGTAACCATTTCTCACTTGAGCTAAATCCGTTGAACAGTATGAAAATAACGTACATGACGGAGAAGACAACCAACCGACCAATCACTGATACAGGATTGTTCCGAGTTTGGGAAGTGGATATCTTTAAAAAGTTGGTCATGTATTGAATGGCAGCAGAGCCGATTCAAAAGTAGAATTTTTTAAGGCTTCTGAATTGTTGTAATACCTTGTTAAATTATATACAATATTTTTTGCGATTTCCAATTTTTCGTTCTTTGAGCAGTTCAATATTAAACTTCTTCATGCATGAAAATCTTAAATTTTTTCGTATAAGTGTGAAAATGTCATTGTAATACTGATGTTAAAAAAATTAAGTTTGATTTAACTGCAATTTTTGGTAATTGCAGAAATATCCTGTTTTTAAGAGTTGAACTAAATCATTATCCGTGAGAAATTTTCTCTGCTGATTTTTTTTAAAACAAGATAAAAAACAGGTCATAGAAGTGATTTGGTTCGCTCATTTTTTAATCAAACAGTTAGTGGTAACAAACTGTATAGTAAGAGCCACTCGTCTCAATAGTAACCGAAACTCTAAAAAACGGAATTTTAATGCCAATAGATACATCAAAAGAATCGAATTTTAATGCTGATTTTAAATATGTAGGTTTCATCAAGTTTAGTTATAATTTAGTAATACCCATCAAAAGTTATGAGCCCAAAAAAATTTGCCTTATTTTCGAAAAAAGGCAAACAGCCCCTAAGAATCATAGAATCTTAATGAAAATCACACGACCAGATTCAGCAAATCAGAGAACCTTACTGTAGAGGTTTCAAGCTCTTATTTACAAAAACGGGGAATTTTCTGTTTTTTGTCAGAAGAAAGATCACGGGTGCGTGTTTATTTGTTTTATCTTTTTACCAAAGGTGATTCCATCGACCCAGTAGTCATAGAATTTAGCAAGAGGGCTAATTTAAACGGAAATTAAAAGTACTAGTGCCTTTTTTTATAATTTTTTTTTTTTTTTTAAATATTACTTTTTGCAAAAAGCTACATTTTTGATATTTTTTCATACTGCTGTCTTTTCAAAGACATTTGATTTTTGAAGCAATTTCGACCGATTTGCAACAATCTTGGAATAGCCACATCTAATCTTGGTGCAGAAGTCTCTAACAGCCGACTGGCGAAAACAAAACATATTATCACTCAGAGTAATACCAACCCAACGTAGGCTATCAACTGAACGTATAGAAGCATAATTTCAATTCAAAGGAGATTTCGTAGCATTACCGTTGAAACAAAGATATTCACGCATTTCAAAATTTAAATCAACTCCAATATCTGAAAAACCTTTTCTCACATTATCCACCATTTTAGACAAAGAAAATTTGTTCCTACTAATAAGTAGGATGTCATCCGCGTAAGCAACATACGATATATCAGAAAAACAAAGAAAGCAAAGTATCAGCTATCCTAGAGATTACTATAGCAATACAAAGTTTAAAACTACTAGGGGATAACCCACCTCCTTGGCGTACTCCACATCAAACACATTAACCCCGTTACCATTCCTTAATCAGTGTCAGATAGCAATTTTTTTCACTTGGCAGTATTTTTTTCAAAATGCTTTTTTTAACTTTTAGTTATTATGGGCTGTGACTTGTTCTTTACTAGGTTGCAGCTACCACTTTAACCTTGATACCAAACAGTTGAGAAGTTAACTGAATGTACAATCTGATCAAAACGATTTCATACCACAAGGATAAATGACGGGCGACAGAATGCATTAGACTTTTATAATTTAAGCTAAATATTTGCTCATTAGGGGGGTAGGGTTAGGTTAAATTAAGTTTGTAAACCCTTTCTGAGATTTCCCCCCCCCCCATTAATGTGCAAATATTTAGCTCAAATTATATTATTATATAAACTGAAGTATTATATTTTCATCATGCTAAGGCATCTTTCATTATGATTATCCTAAAAGCCCTTCTTGAGTGTGTTTGTATAATACATAAGTACCAGTAACTTTTCTTTCAAGAGGGCATAGACTATAGCTACCAATTTTCTGTGTGTTTTTAAGTTAATCGGTGATGGTGGAATTTATAGAAAGGGCGTAATTGATATGGAGCAGGGGGGAGGCAACTGCCCCCTTCAGACCAAAGTTTACCCCCCGGCTGAAATTTCGTTTCTGCAAATTTTTTTTTGTCAAAACTAAGATAAGCCTTTATAATTCAGGAATTCAGAGAAACAGGTCAGTTTTCTTTAGTATATCTTTGCCTCTATGGTAATATATGGCTCATTTTTCCATTTTCACTTGATTTGGAAAAATTGGATCCAATTTCCCCCCCCCACCTCAGGATTTTGACAAAACTACAACACTCACGTAGATATGAGCAATATCTTTTATATGAGTTATTAAACATCTGTCAAGACACAAGCGATACCAATACGCCCAATAACAATACGCTCAAGCTGATACGCGTGATATAATAGTAGGAAGCTATCAGGAGGTACTGGACGAAAACCGTGCTGCCATCTACAATTGAGTCTAACGGTACCTATCCACATAGACAATATTATTGATCCACGAAGGGGGACAGCTTTTTGAGAAATTGATTTGCATAATCGAGGGGAATTATTGATTCACGAGAGGGGAATTAATTTGTTGTTTCTAATGGGAATTATTGATCCAAGAAAGGGGAATTTATTTGTTGTTTCTAAGGGGGATTATTGATCCATAAAAGGGAAATTTATTTGCTGTTTCTAAGGGGAATTATTGATGCACTAAAGGAATTAGAAATGACATCACTTTTTACCTAGGAATTATACGGGACTCTAAATAGATAGAAATTCTATTTTTAAATATAGCTTCTCTGATCTTTAGTGACAGAGATAAATTGATATTCTATTTTTAAATATGACTTCTCTGATGTTTAGGTAAGAGAGATAAATTGATATTGTATCAAAGCCATAATAGTGTAGCTAGGAATATCTTAGAGATGAAGAGATTAACGCGGGAATTTTTTCCTGTGAATTTCAAATGTGACAGCGCAGGGATGCCAAAACAAAAGGATTACGCAGTACTTTAAGGGGATTATTTGGGTGAAACCACTTGAGACATTTTAGAAGATGATTTTAGAGGATGATTTACAAGATGATTTGGGGTAAAACTCTGTAGTCGTTATAATAAACAAGCAGTTTATTCTCCTCTATCCTCCGCCATTGCTCATGCTGGACCTTCAGTATATTTAGCTATCTTTTCTCTCCACTAAGCCGGGGTCTCCTCAATTTTAGGGGTCGTAAAATTCATTACCACTATTATTAATATACGACTTCAGTCGATATCTATTGACCGTATGCCTCTCTTAGTATGGGCGGTAGGAATTCTTATAAACCTCCAGTTAAGGGATTTGGACCAAAATTGTTACAATGGTTCCGTCTTATGCTTCCAAACTCTTCCAATTAAGAAGTGGCACCAGAAGCACCATTTTTAGTGTTATATGGCACCTATAGATGGTAAAATTGATAAAAATCATGTAGATATGAGTAATAGCTCTAAAATGAGTCTTTCCGGGATATGCTTGGGAAAATGAGTGCATGAAATCTGCAAAAATAGTGGATTTTCTAAAATGTAATGATAAGAATGGACAAAATATGATTGAAAAAAAAATCCAAGGAGGAATCAAAGGCATGATAATCTAATTTGAAGTCCAGCGCTATACTGAGAGTACCAGACCTCTAATAATCTAATTTAACATATTGGTGTTTGTATGACTTTAATTGCGTAGCTTTTTAAGGGGGCCTGCGGGATTTGTTCTTGTAAACCTCGAGTAAAGGGTTTTGCATCCTAAATATTACAATTATACCGTTTTATACTTTCAAGATTTTCCACTTAAGAAGTGGCACCAAAAGTGTTGTTTTAAGTGCTTTATCTCACTTATGAACTGTAGAATTGATAAAAGCCCTTAGATATGAGCAAACGTTTTCAAATGATTCATTAAAAATCACTGTAAGAAGTTTTGGTAGCCACTAGCCCCTGCTTTCAGACTTCAGACATGGAACAAAAAGTGCCGTTTTTAGTACCATTTGAAACTTGCAAATGGCGGAATTTATAGGAAAAACTTAAATATGAGCAATATTTTATATATGAGCTATCAAAAATCAATCTACGATGTTCTGGTTGCCCAATAGCCCCACCCTTTGAGAAATGGCATGAAGTGCCCTTTTTTATGCCATATGGCACTTGAGGATCATGGAATTTAGTTAAACCACGTACATATGAGAAATAGCTTTTGAATGAGATCTTAAGCATCTCTCTATGATGTTCTAGTAACCCGCTGGGCCTGGAAAAAAAAGAAGAAAAAAGACCGTTTTAAAGTTGTTCAGCTTTTAGTCACTATGGCCTGTGGTTCGCTCTTTACTAAGTTGCAGCTAATGCTTCAACCATGACAAAGAGTTCATTGCGAATTCTCCAGAGAAACTAGTTCATATTGAAATCTGTGAAATCTAATAGATGGTAGAAATTGTAAAAAACTAGTGAATATAAGCAATAGCTTATAATTGAACCATTAAACATCTATCTACGATGGTGTGGTAGCCAGCTAATGTTTCAGTAGCTTACTGGTGAGCCAAAATCTATAAAACTTACTAAGGGGGTTGGGAGGGGAAGAGTGTGGGAAAGGTTCTTGTCAGTCTCCAGTTAAGGGTTCTGTAACATAACTATCACAATTGTGCCTGTTTTGTACTTTGGAGCTTTTCCACTCATGAAGTGGCGCCAAAAGTATTGTTTTCATTTCTATATTGCACTTACTAATGGTAGAATTGATAAAAAAAAGCACATTTATATGAGCAATAGATTTCAAATGAGCCATGAAACATATATGACTTCTATGACCAGCCATCTATGACTTAACAATAACGGCATCTATGACTTCGCAATAACGCCATCTATGACTTAACAATAACGCCATCTCATCGCATGAAACATAACTCTTATAAGTTCAGCTTAACAACAGCCATCTATGACTTAACAATAACGCCATCTATGACTTAACATAAACGCCATCTATCACTTAACAATAACGCCATCTATGATTTAACAATAACGCCATCTATGACTTAACAATAACGCCATCTATGACTTAACAATAACGCCACATAACAATAACGAGGAAGTCCTTACCAATATAGTTAATCATGACTAAAAATAAAAGGGGTCCCAATAAGGTTCCTTGAGGAATTCCACAATATAAAGGGAGGGGGTTTGAGAAAATATTTTTGTATTTGACAACTTGAGATCTATTTGAAAGAAACGATATAATAATATTTACTAACAAAGGTTGAAGTTTAAAGTTAACCAGTAGTGAACGAATTAAGGTGGTGCGGTCAACCAGGTCAAAAGCTTTTTGGAAATCAACTAAGACATGGTTCAGCAGGACATTTGGTTTATCAAGGTTACTTACGATGGTAAGCATTAAGTGCACAAGGTAATGGGTGGTGGATATTTTCTTTGAGTTACCAAACTGCCAGATGTCAATACGCAGACAAATTTTATCCTTAAGCCAGTCACAGAGGAAACCTTCATAAAGTTTGGAAAAAACAGAAGTGAGCGTAATGGGAGAATGTTGGCGAAAGTCAGACTGGCGCATTTTTTAGGGACAGTTGTAATAAAACCTTGTTTCCAGCAACTTGGGAACTTACACAATTTTGTGATGTGGTTGAAAAAACTTGACAATAACGTTATTTATGACTTAACAATAACGCCATCTATGACTTAACAAGAACGCCATCTATGACTTAACAATAACACCATCTATGACTTAAAAGTAACGTCATCTATGACTTAATAATAACGCCATCTATGACTTAACAATAACTCCATCTATGACTTAAAAATAACACCATATATACCTTAACAATAACGCCATCTATGACTTAACATTAATTTAGACCTGGTGTAATTTAGGCCTATAGAAAGAACGTAGATATGAAGAATATCTTTTATATGAGCTATAAAAAATCTATCTACGATGTTCTGGTAGCCTGCTAGCGCCACAACTTGAGAAATGGCAGAAAGTGTCCTTCTAGTAACAAGTGGCACTTGCAGATGGCGGAGTTTATAAAAAGCACGTAGATATAATAAATAGCCTTTGAAAGAGCTATTAATCATCTTTCTATGATGTTCTGGTGACCCGCTTAGCATAGAGAAAAAAACAGAAAAAAAGGGAGACAGATCAGTGCTACCGATGCAAAAAAACAATTTTCCTTGTTGTTCAAGGAGGGGGACGGTAATTTCCCTGTATAAGGGTTTTGACAATTCTGATTCCAATGTTGCACTTATCATTTTGATCTGACTCCATTTTAGAGGGGTTTCAGGCTTTTCTTCAAAATCACCATAAATTTCTTTTTGCAACGAACTTTTACTTTTAAGACAAACCGAAATAACAGTTAATAATAATATTAAAATTTATTAATAACCCACTTCAGAAACAATTTGAAAAATAGTGGAGTAAAGAAAAAAAGGAAAGAAAAATAAACACAAACAGCGATTAAAGTAAAATAAACAAATAAAGGAAAATTCAGTGAAACAAACGAATGAGACCATGATGAGGGTAAAGTTTTTCATAGGCATTTGCAGACAGTTTTATATGTAAATCACAAAGTTTTTCATTTATATCAGGCGTGTTATTCTTTTTGATAATACGGCAATTACGAAATTACATCGGAAGATACAACAACAATTTGAAATACCGATAATAGCCTTTCCGTAATTTAGATAGGTCATCCTTCCTAAGCAAAATGTTAATACCTGAAACAGCATGGTGACAGAAAATAAAATACAGCAACATTAAAGCTTTGCGATTGTATTTCGAGAAATTTGCAACAATTTTGGATAAGCCACATCTAATCTTGGTACAGGTGTCCCTAACAGCTAACTGGCGAAAACAAAACATATTATTACACAGAGTAATACCAACCAAACGTAGGCTATCAACTGAATGTATAGAATCATAATTTAAATTCAAAGGAGATTTCACAGCATTACCGTTGAAACAAAGATATTCGCACTTTTCAAAATTTAAATTAACTCCAATATCTGAAAAACCTTTTCTCACATTATCCACCATTTTGATAAAGAAAATTTTTTCCTAATAATAATAAGGATGTCATCCGCGTAAGCAACATACAATATATCAGAAAAACAAAGAAAGCAAGTATCAGCTATCTTAGAGAACACTATAGCAATACAAAGTTTAAAACTATTATTTGAAAACCTACCTCCTTGGCGTACTCCACATCGAACACGAACATCCTTTTGGACATTAACCCTGTTCATGGACATTAACCCCGTTACCAAACCTTAATCAGTGTCAGATGGCAATTTTTTTCACTTGGCATTTTTTTTCGAAACGCTTTTTTTAACTTTTAGTTACTATAGGCTGTGACTTAATCTTTACTAGGTTGCACCTACCACTGTATCCGTGCTACCGAACAGTCGAGAAGTTTACTGATTCTACGATCTGGTCAAAACGATTTCATAGCCGCTAGGATAAATGACGGGCGACAGAATGCATTAGACTTGTATAATTTGGGCTATATAGTTGCACATTACGGGGGTGTGGTTAGGTTGAATTAGGTTTTTAAACCCTTTCTGAGATTTATTTTACCCCCTCCCCATTAATGTGCAAATATTTAGCTCAAATTATATTATTATATAAACTAAAGTATTATATTTTCATCATGTTATGGCATCTTTCATTATGATTAACCTAACAGCCCTTCTTGAGTGTGTTTGTATAATACATAAGTACCATTAACTTTTCCTTTAAGAGGGCATAGACTAAAGCAACCAATTTTCTGTGTATTTTTAAGTTAATCGCTGATGTTGGAATTTATAGAAAGGGCGTAATTGATATGGGGCAGGGGGGAGGCAACTGCCCCCTTCAGACCCAAGTTTATCTCCCGGCTGAAATTTCGTTTCTGCAATTTTTTTTGTCAAAACTAAGATAAGCCTTCATAATTCAGGCATTCAGAGAAACAGGTCAGTTTTCTTTAGTATATCTTTGCCTCTATGGTAATATATGGCTCATTTTTCCATTTTCACTTGATTTGGAAAAATTGGATCCAATGTCCCCCCCCCACCTCAGGATTTTGACGAAACTACGCCACTCACGTAGATATGAGCAATATCTTTTATATGAGCTATTAAATATCTATCAAGACACATGCGATACCAATACGCCCAATAACATTACGCTCACACCGATACGCGTGATTAAATAGTAGAAAGCTATCAGGAGGTACTGGACGAACACCGTGCTGCCATCTACAATTGAGTCTAACGGTAGCTATCCACATAGACAATGCTATTGATCACAAAGGGGGAAAGATTTCTGAGAAATTGATCTGCTAAATAAAGGGGAATTAATTTGTTGTTTCTAAGGGGAATTATTGATCCAAGAAAGGGGAATTTATTTGTTGTTTCTAAGGGGTATTATTGATCCACCAACAGAATTAGAAATGACATTACTTGTTTCCTATGCATTATGCTGGACTCTAAATAGATAGAAATTCTATTTTTAAATATGGCTTCTCTGATCTTTAGTGACAGAGATAAATTGATATTCTATTTTTAAATATGGCTTCTCTGATCATTAGGTCAGAGAGATAAATTGATATTGTATCAAAGCCATAATAGTGCAGCTAGGAACATCTTAGAGATAAAGAGATTAACGTGGGAATTTTTCCTGAGAATTTTAAATGTGACAGTGGAGGGATACTAAAACCAAAGGAACACCCGGAAATTACTTTTAGGGGATTATTTGGGCAAAACCGTTTTAGACATTTTAGAATACGATTTTAGAAGATGATTTAGAAGATAATTTGGGGTGAAACTCTGTGGTCGTTATAATAAACAAGCAGTTTACCCTCCTCTATCCTCCGCCATTGCTCATGCTGGACCTTCAGTAGATTTAGCTATCTTTTCTCTCCACTTAGCAGGGGTCTCCTCAATTATAGGGGTCGTAAACTTCATTACCAATATTTTTAATATACGACCTCTGTCGATATCTATTGACCGTATGCCTCTCTTAGTATGGGTGGTCGGAATTATTATAAACCTCCAGTTAAGGGCTTTGGACTAAAATTCTTGCAATGATTCCGTCTTATATTTCCAAACTCTTCCAATTAAGAAATTGCAACAGAAGCGCAGTTTTTAGTGTTATAAGGCACCTATAGATGGTAAAATTGATAAAAATCATTTAGATATGAGTAATAGCTTTAAAATGAGTCTTCCCGGGATATGCTTGGAAAATAAGTGCATCACATCTGCAAAAATAGTGGAAAGTCTAAAAAGTAATAATAAGAATGGACAAACCATGATTGAAAAAAATCCAAGGAGGAATCAAACGCATGATAATCAAATTTGAAGTCCAGTGCTATATTGAGAGAACCACGCCTCTAATAATCTAATTTAATATATTAGTGTTTGTAGGACTTTAATTGCGTTGTTTTTTAAGAGGGCCTGCGGGAGGTGTTCTTGCAAACCTCTAGTAAAGGACTTTGCATCATAATTATTACAATTATACCGTTTTATACTTTCAAGATTTTCCACTTAAGAAGTGGCACCAAAAGTGTTGTTTTAAGTGCTATATCTCACTTATGGACTGTAGAATTGATAAAAGCCTGTAGATATGAGCAAACGTTTTCAAATGATCCATTAAACATCACTCTAAGAAGTTATGGTAGCCACCTGCCCCAGCTTTTCTACTTCAGAAATGGCACAAAAAGCGCCATTTTTACTACCATTTGAAACTTGCAAATGGCGGAATTTATAGGAAAAACTTGAATATGAGCAATATTTTATATATGAGCCATCAAAAATCAATCTACGATGTTCTGGTTGCCCAGTAGCCCCACCCTTTGAGAAATGGCATAAAATGCCCTTTTTTGTGCCATATGGCACTTGAGGATTGCAGATTTTATTTAAACCACGTACATTTGAGTAATAGCTTTTGAATGAGCTCTTAAGCAGATGCTTAAGAGTTCATGCCTATTCTAGTAACCCGCTAGGCCTGGAAAAAAAGAAGAAAAAAAAGACCGTTTTAAAGTTGTTCAGCTTTTAGTCACTATGGGCTGTGGTTCGCTCTTTACTAAGTTGCAGCTAATGCTTCAACCATGACAAAGAGTTCATTGCGAATTCTCCGGAGAAACTAGTTCATATTGAAATCTGTGAAATCTAATAGATGGTAGAATTTGTAAAAACCTAGTGAATATAAGCAATAGCTTATAATTGAGCCATTAAACATCTATCTACGATGGTGTGGTACTGTGGTAGCCTGTTAATATTTTATTAGCTTACTGGTGAGCCAAAATCTATAAGACTTACTAAGGGCGTTAGGAGGGGAAGGGTGCGGGAAGGGTTCTTGTAAGTCTCCAGTTAACGGTTCTGTAACATAACTATCAAAATAGTGCCTGTCTTGTACTTCGGAGATTTTCCACTAAGAAGTGGGGCCAAAAGTATTGTTTTCATTACTATATCGTACTTACTTATGGTAGAATTGACAAAAAAAACACGTTTATATGAGCAAAAGCTTTCAAATGAGCCATGAAACAACTGTGACTTCTATGACCAGCCATCTATGATTTAGCAATAACGTCATCTATGACTTAACAATAACGCCATCTATGACTTAACAATAACGCCATATATGACTTAACAATATTGCCATCTATGACTTAACAATAACGCCATCTACGACTTAACTTAAAATATAAGTTCAGCTAGCCCAATAGCCTCAGCTTTTCTACTTGAAAAGCCGATTTGGAAATCGGCTGTTTGGTGCCATTTGGAATATTTAGATGGTGGAATTTAGGCCTATAGAAAGAACGTAGATTTGAGCAATATCTTTTATAGGAGCTATAAAAAATTTGAAAACAAAAACAAAGAAATTTGAAACAAAAACATTTGAAAACAAAGAAAATTTGTTCCTACTAAAAAGTAGGATTTCATGCGCGTAAGCAACATACGATACATCAGAAAAACAAAGAAAGAAAGTATCAGCTATCTTAGAGAGCACTATAGCAATACAAAGTTTAAAACTATCAGGGGATAACCCGCCTCCTTGGCGTACTCCACATCGAAAACGAACATCCTCTTGGACATTAACCCCTTTCATGGACATTACCCCGTTACCATTCCTTGATCAGTGACAGTTTTTTTTCAAAACGCTCTTTTTAACTTTTAGTTACTATGGGCTGTGACTTGTTCTTTACTAGGTTGTAGCTACCACTGTAACTATGATACCAATCAGTCGAGAAGTTTACTGAATGTACGATCTGATCAAACCGATTTCATAGCCACAAGGATAAATGACAGGCGACAGAATGCATTAGACTTGCATAATTTAGGCTATATATTTGCACATTAGGGGGGTGGGGTTAGGTTGAATTATGTTTTTATACCCTTTCTGAGATTTATTTTACCCCACCCCCCATTAATGTGCAAATATTTAGCTCAAATTATATTATTGTACAAACTAAAGTATTATATTTTCATCATGCTATGGCATCTTTCATTATGATTAACCTAACGGCCCTTCTTGAGTGTGTTTGTATAATACATAAGTACCAGTAACTTTTCTTTCAAGAGGGCATAGACTAAAGCTACCAATTTTCTGTGTGTTTTTAAGTTAATCGCTAATGGTGGAATTTAGAGAAAGGGCGTAATTAATATTGGGCAGGGGGGAGGCAACTGCCCCCTTCAGACCCAAGTTTATCCCCCGGCTGAAATTTCATTTCTGCAAAAAATTTTTTTGTCAAAACTAAGATAAGCCTTCATAATTCAGGCATTCAGAGAAACAGGTCAGTTTTCTTTAGTATATCTTTGGCTCTATGGTAATATATGGCTCATTTTTCCATTTTCGCTCGATTTGGAAAAATCAGATCCAACTCCCCCCCCCCCCCTCAGGAGTTTGACGAAACTACGCCACTAACGTAGATATGAGCAATACTTTTTATATGAGCTATTAAACATCTGTCAAGACACATGCGATACCAATACGTCCAATAACAATACGCTCACGCCGATACGCGTGATATAATAGTAGGAAGCTATCAGGAGGTACTGGACGAACACCTTGCTGCCATCTACAATTGAGTCTAACGGTACCTATCCACATAGACAATATTATTGATCCACGAAGGGGGACAGATTTCTGAGAAATTGATTTGCATAATCGAGGGGAATTGTTGATTCACGAAAGGGGAATTAATTTGTTGTTTCTAATGGAAATTATTGATCCAAGAAAGGTGAATTTATTTGTTGTATCTAGGGGAAATTATTGATCCATGAAAGGGGAGTTTATTTGTTGTTTCTAAGGGGAATTATTGATCCACTAACGGAATAAGAAATGACATCACTTGTTTCCTAGGAATTATACAGGACTCTATATAGATAGAAATTCTATTTTTAAATATGGCTTCTCGATGTTTAGTCACAGAGATAAATTGATATTCTATTTTTAAATATGGCTTCTCTGATATTTAGGTCATAGAGTTAAATTGATGTTCTATCAAAAACATAATAATGTAGTTAGGAACATTTTAGAGATGAAGAGATTAACGTGGGAATTTTTTCCTGGGAATTTCAAATGTGACAGCGCAGGGATGCCAAAACAAAAGGAACACGCAGAAATTACTTTTAGGGGATAATTTGGGCGAAACCGTTTGAGACATTTTAGAAGATGATTTTAGAACATAATTTAGAAGATGATTTGGGGTGAAACTCTGTGGTCGTTATAATAAACAAGCTCCATTTGAACAGTGTTGTGAGGTCCCCTATCCCAACCCCAAAGGGCCCCATCCCCCCAAAAGACCCTCAAAGGCCCAAAAAGGGCCCCCGGGCCCCACAAAGGCCCCTCGAGCCCCCAAAGGCCCCCTGGGCCCCCAAAAGCCCCCCAGAACCACAATGACCCCTGGGCCCCCAAAGGCCCATCCGGCCTCCCCCCCCAACCCATTTTTTATACTTTATTTGCGCACTTGAGATACAAAAGGGCCCCCATATTTCAAAAGGCTTTATTAAATCTTTTCAGAACAAGTCCTTTCCTTAATGTCCCTCATAAATCCCATTTACAAGTTGAAGTACCCATCCGTTTCGCCCAAAACTTTACAGCTTTTTGCATACCCCAAGCAATACTATTCAAAGGCATTTCAGAACAATTTCTTTTCTTAATATCCCTCTTAAATCCCATTTACAAGTTGAAGTACCAATCCTTTTCATCCACAGCTTTGCTTTAAAGCTTTTTGCATACCCCAACATCAAGCAATACTTTTCAAAGGCATTTCAGAACAAGCTCTTTTTCTTAATTTCCATCCTAAGCCCATTTTACAAGTTGAAGTACCCATCCTTTTCACCCACAACTTTACTTTACAGCTTTTTGCATACCCCAACACCATGCAATACTTTTCAAAAGGCATTTCCGAACATGTTGTTATCTTAATGTCCCTCCTAAACCCATTTTACAAGTTGAAGTACCCATCGTTTTCACCCAAAACTTTGCTTTACAGCGTTTTGAATCCCCAACACCAAGCAATTGTTTTCAAAAGGCACTTCAGAACAAGTTCTTTTCTTGATGTCCCTCCTAAACCCATTTTACAACTTGAAGTATCCATCTTTTTCACCCAAAACTTTACTTTACAGCTTTTTAAATATCCCAACACCAAGCAATACTTTTCAAAAGCCATTTCAGAACAAGTTCTTTTCTTAATGTCCCTCCTAAACCCATTTTACAAGTTGAAGTATGCACCCTTTTCATCCACAACTTTACTTTACAGCTTTTTGCATACCTCAAAACCAAGCAATACTTTTCAAAGGCATTTCAGAACAAATTCTTTTCTTAATATCCCTCCTAAACCCATTTTACAAGTTGAAGTACCCATCCTTTTCAACCACAGCTTTACTTCACAGCTTTTTGAATGCCCCAACACCGTGTAATACTTTTCAAAAGACATTTCAGAACAAGTTCTTTTCTTTTATGTCACTCCTAAACGTAAATGCTGAGAAACTGCTTTGTAGGTATAGCCACGACATCTGAACATGAAAAAGAGTAGTCCATGAAAGCCAAGTGTCTTAGTCGTTAAATCCTGTACTCGCCTCTGATTTTGAATAAAAGTTTTACCACTGCTCTCAATAAAGTTGTTGATGTGCGGATTGTAGAATTTATATGATAGGCCAAGAGATAAGAAAATACGATATTCTTCGCTATTTGAAAGATGCATAGCCAACGACCTGTCTTCAAACTCGATGGACAGCTATTAAAAATGATTAGGGTATTGTTAACACTTGGAATTTTTTCAATGAAGTCCGATGGTACACAATAGGACTTATACTGGGACATGTAAAAATTCATATTAAATACGCTGATTATTTGGTTGGTGTTCATGGTGCAAAGTCTAGTAGACCACTGCCAACGGGTGTGATTTCCCCATAGGTTTCAAATTGACTCAGTGATATAAATGTGATACTTTCAGTCAAAGCATCGGCAAATGTGCACTATAAACGTTCAATCCCCGTTCGTACTATGCTCATATCTGGAGTGCCAGACAAGTCTAAAACAATTACACCATGTTTTTTGAGAACATTGAATCGGTTATTTCATTTTCAAAAAGTTGTGAATAATGATCTAGGGATTACATAGTCAACTCACACAGAGTTCTGTAGAATTTTTATCAAATGATAGGGTGCACATAGGAATTCCATTCACTTTGCACACAAGGCTAGATAGACCAAAAAAAATTAAAATAATGGGGGGATGCAGTCCAGGATCCAACGGCACTAGCACTCTTCCCAAAGGCCAAAGCAAGTTTTGATGGGATTTCTCCATTGATAAATGATGAATCAATATAACTACAAGACCCATTGGCAGTGTGACGTTGATTGGTGATCGTATTGGGAACAAGAAGCTTAATATTGTTACTATTGGCTCTCAGCTTTTCCACTGCCTGCCAATGTACCAGAGCTCATAACCTGTTGTTTTCAAAAATGAAGAATTTATGAAGTGATGATGACATTTGCATCAGGTGCTGCAGCAAGTGTTTTTCTCAAAATGAAATTCGATGGAGCTAGTTGTAACTTTATGTCAATCCTGACATTGGGAGGTATCCATTGGACTATTAAATATCTCATGGTTTAATTTTCCAACTAGATGATACTCATGGGTCACTGCAGGAGTTAACTCACCGTTAGTATCAACACTTGATATATATTCATAGCCCAGTGCCTGGCCTCTCAACTCTTTATATGCCTTTGGAGTCATTATTATAAATTGCATTTAGCTTGTATAGTTTGATAAATTATTGCTAGTGCTCACCAATGTTCCATTAATGAATACATTAGTTTGTTTGAACAAGTTGTGTAGGACACAGTTTTTATAGGGCAGGCCATCGGCAGCATTGGGAGTTGTAATGTCTGACTTTTTCTTCACCGCAACATTTAAATCAATAAATGTTGATGATAAAACAATGAAATAATCTTCATTGGAAAATATCTGAAAGTGTATAATTTCTGAGAGGGTTTGTTAAGGATGAAGTTGTTCATAGTATCCATACTTGACACTGACATCAACATTTTCAGCATTTAATAGATTCAATGAGGAGCTGATTGTTGAATGCAATTCTTTGTGGGGGAGATAGGTAATCTTAAAAGAAGATATCCTTCTTTGATCTAACAATCTTTTTCTTTTTCTTTTTATTGGTCTTCTACCTGTTTTCCTTAAAGTCGCTGTTTATGTCTTTCGCTTCCCACCTGAGTAGAGACTGATGAGTGAATGATGACCACGCACCCTTTTTAACCCCCTCCCATTTTACTGAGATTTTAATTGCTCACCAACGGCTCTTGCTGAAGATCTAATTTTTTCTTTAACACTTTCTTTGAAATTTTTACCTGATCCCCAGTCCTGTAGTGTTGAGGTAGCAAAATTTGATACAGCAGGTACAAGATATTTTCTGGCAAGGGGTAGTGCAGAACAAAATAGCCTAGGAAACTAACTACCAAGCATTAGGCAAACATTGTAGTACGCCCTTTGTAATAGTCCAATCCATGACCATTCTGACGAGGATTCAGAGCACCAACATAGGAGTCAATATCACGACAGACAAGTGGAATTCTTCTATTGTTAATCTTAGGCAGTGCCTATGGGTCAAAAAAGACATGTAATCACAGCTAAACCTTTTGTTATTGCTAGAGGATCCCCCAATTCACTTCTTATTGTTAATTGACCAGGTGGATAATCAGCAAAAAGAACATAATTCATCCCGCTAACAGTTCCAGCGTTTTTACCACTGATCATATTTTGTTGAATGCCAAGAAAATCTCTCAGATTATCATTGAGATGAATCTTTTAAGTGTCAACAGGTGAGCAAATGTAAATCCTATCGTGTTCCATTGAATAATTAAAATGAATGAACCATTCCTACGATAAGAGATTTTCTTATTTATACGATAAGAGATTACACAATTTAAGGGCTTCAGCCCATTCATACAGGACAAAGATGACCAATCGAATGTTGTAACTTTTATCTCAGACTCACGATCCTTTCTTAGGATATCATATGTATTTTGAGAATTCAATCAACAAGAGCAACTTCATACTTTCCGTCATCGAATTTGATGGTGGGGGAGGGTTTCGGCCAAAAATCACTTGTTTTATTTAAATAATTGTAGAGAGGGTCAGAGAAATTTGACATAAATATTGCATAAAAATCATTAGGCATTGTTAATGTCTTCAACATCATTCCAAGAATCAAAAACAGAGTTGTAACCTAGCCAACGAACAAGTAATTGTTTCTTGCCCCTGCGAGGACGGCTCTTTAATATTTTTTCAATTTGATAAATTTCACTATTATTTTTTACTTTTTGCAATTCATTGTCATAAAAGCCATCGAGAATCTCTTCATGTTTAGTGTCTCGTAGACGATAAGTTATGGGTTTGGTGTCTAGGATTTTTACCAATTTAAAAATTTCAGTGAACCACAAGTAATTGCCCTTTTCAAAAGCATTAGTTGTTCTATTAATTCGAACAGTATCACCAACATAGAATTTTTCAATGTCAGTTTAAGACCATGTTGTAAAAATACGACATTAGCCTCTCGAGTATATAAAAATGGGGCATTTTCACTTGGTGTAGAAGGCTTTAAAACAATTGTTTTTGGCAATAAGGCACAGTGGAAGGTCACATTTTTCGCATTCAAAAGTGGTATATCCCAATTTGCACTCTTTGTAGCGGCTCCGCTTTTCAGTCTTTTTTGGCCAGTGATCAAGTCCATCGCTTCGAGCAGATATTGCGGGTCGGATTCGATTGCAACTTTGAATGGGGCTGGGACTTGCTTCGACATCTGCGGATGGTCTAGCACCTTTACGTTGGGGCATCACACGCGCCGAGGCATACAACCCTGCAGCAACTTCAGACCTAAAGGCTCTCAAGATCATTGGTTCTTCTGTCCTTGAAGTCAGCGCTTTGACGTCTGACCCAAAAAGAAGCCAGCTATTGCAAACTACTGTGTCAATAAGCCACCAGAAGATTCTCATATACCATTTTCGTGTCCGTAGATGAGTTCGGCACATCTCCGCCAGCATGTCTGCTAAATCTTCCCCACCCATATGACGGTTGTACTCATAAACAATGGCTGGCCTCGAAAATTCAACCCTGGATTTATCCTTAACGTTCCAACGTCTGCACGTATCCTGTGGCGTTATTCCTGCATACGTCGAAGCCAAGTACACCGTGTTGTTATCGAATCATTTCACTACAATAACCCCAGAATGAATGTCAGTCTTGTAATCTGACGTTCCTCTCTCTCGTTTCTTCATTTCACCATCTTTGAGGAGCGGGCAGCCCTTCACTCGCGCTTTGTTCAACGTACCAATACAAGGGATCCTTTAATTTTGAGCAAACTCATTAGTTTCAAGCTCGAAAACCAGTTGTCAAAGTAAATCTTGTAGTTCGTTGTCTCTGGCAAGGTTCTCATCAGATGTAAAACTATGTTGCCTCCGACTTCAAGATCTGGCTCTATGTCATCTTCAACAAGAGTTCTATTCCCTTGGTAAACTTCAAAATCATATACAAAACCTGACACACCAGCTCTTGTGGACACTTTTATTCGCCACTTCGTCGGCTTTTTCGGTAGATATTGTCTCAAGTTGCTTCGCCCCTTGAAAGGAATCATTTGCTCATCAATTGAATGGTGTTCTTTGGGGCTGAATTCAAGAAGCTTGGAATGGATATGACTCAGGACGGGTCGAATCTTGTATAGCTTGTCAAATCCTTGTTCTCAAGGTTTCTTAGCTCTATTGTTGTCGTTGAAATGAAGAAAACGTTTTATCTTGTCAAATCTTTGTCGGCCCATCTTGTCGGCAATTTAAGGGTATCTGGTGGCTGCTTCCCAGTGCATTCGATAATAGGGAACTTTTATCACTCCCAATAATAGAATAATGCTCATGAAAACTTTTAGCTCTTCGGCAGTGAGGCAGAGGTTGTATCCCTCAGTTCGAAGTGCAAAGACATTACTTTGTTCAACTATCAGCTCAAGAAGTTCATCGTAAAAAAATTTTTGGAAGTATTTAAGAGGAGTCTGCAAGATGCCTGGAGCTTGGCGAGGCTCTCCTTTCCAAGACAGATCAAGTTTTTCTGCTTCTACGTTTCTCCAGCCGAATTTTTCTTGGAATTTCGATTTCTTCTTTGATTTTCCAGTACTTGCTATTACCAGTTGCTGTTGCTGACTGTAGGGTGGAGTTTCCCCCGAGTCATCGTCACTGGGTTCAGTTCTGTTCAGTGTTAAAATTCAAATATCTTTGAAAAGACTGCAGTATGAAAATACATCAAAAATGCAATTTTTTTTGACAAAATTGATTCTTCTTTAAAAAGTATTTTCTTTTTAATTACAAAAGGCACTAGATGTAGCAATTTCCTTTAAAATGAGCTATTATACAACTCTCTATGATTTTCCAGTGCCCAGCTCTTACTAGGTTGCTAGCTACCGCTGCAACCCAGATTTTTTTAGAATTAATGGGTCTTTATATTTCTTAACATTGGACGTGATCGTCTCTTATAAGGTTTGCTAGCTACCGCTGCAGCCCGTATACTTTTAAGGACATATGATTACAAACAGGAAATAGCCTACGGCTTTTCTTCTTTGAAATAGTAAGAGCCAAACCTCGAACAATCAAGTGGCTAATTTCTTTGAACAAACCTAAAAAAATTAAGTAGCTAACTAAGCCCAATTTAGGCAATGGTTTTTATTCCAGTGATCGTCTCTTAATGCAATTAATTTAAAACTGGACTATAGATCGCTCTTTAATGTAAAACATTGGACGTGATCTTCTCTTACTAGGCTGCTAGCTACCGCAGCAACCCGGATTTACTAACCTAACCTATAGTTAAGTGGCCTATAAAATTTAGTATAGCCAAGAGGTCGTTCTTTATTATAATTTTCTTGAAGCATCGGTTCGAATCCATCATAATCCAATTTTTTTCAGGAGAGCTCATAAAGTATAAATCCTATACAGGGTTTGAGACATGGCGGTTCTAAGGGTGTACTTTTTGTTTTGATCTGACTCTTTTTTTAGGAGTTATGGGTTTTTATATTTCTTAACATTGGACGTGATCGTCTCTTACTAGGCTGCTAGCTTCCGATGCAACCCGGATAATACAAATGATTTTTAACCCAATTAATTTCCTTTAAAATAAGCCATTGAGGCCATCCAAATGTTCAATATGCATTTCATCTTTGTTATTATTTGGTTCATTGATTGTTTGATCAATGGTAGTAACGTTTGCTGGCACTTTGTTTTTCATCGATTCATCTTTGTATACTTAGTAATGTCTTCTAGCAATATCCTTTTTATTTTTCCCGCAATTATCGCTGTCTATTATCACATTATTTTTACACAGGTAACAGTTCCACCCTTTTGACAAGATATGGTTTATGATGTTAGTAGAAGAGTAGGCCTTTCTTGTTTTGATCTTCCGTTGAATGCTAATACCCGAAAGCTGACGATATGGTTTAACATTGGGTAACATGTTACCACAAGCACTAGCAAGAAGATGTCCCTCTTCATCAACTATTATTTTTATGTTGGTATTCTCTTTGAGTGCAATCATCTCCGGAGATCTCAATCTCGCATATCCACCATCATAAGAGTTGAATTTTTTGGTACTCCAAAGAAATTTAATTCCTTACTGTCATGACAATGCACGCATACGTTTCTGATAATGTTACCACTTGTACTTATTTCATAGTTTAAATACTTCTTCTTGTCAGCATTCAATGCTACAATAACACTTTCATGTGAACATACTTTCTTAAAATGCTTCATCCTCACTTTTTTATAGATAATAGTTAGGTGTTAATCTTTCCACTGCGTAAAACATACTGATTTAATACATGCAATAAACTAGGTAGTGTCGATAACCAGCCATAGAGTACCAGTGGAAAAGCCACATCGTGTCTCTGAGCAAGCATAGAATGCAATTGTTAGAGCTGTAAACATATTTTATGTCATTTTAAGATACGTAAAATAACAAAGAAAAATAAAGAAAAAAAGATTAAAGTTGAATAATTTTAAAGACCAAAAAAAAATTTAGTTTAAAAAAAGTGCTTATAATGAAAAAATTGAATTCTCTGTGAGGTTGTACCGAAGAACGCATAAGGACAAAGGGAAAAATTACATTCAGAAATACAAGAAGATAGTAAAAATGCAGGCTGATCTTCGTAAATTGAGAAACATTTTACGCATGTTTTACCAGGATCACGAAAAGTATTCAAAATTACAGATTAAAATTCTCTTTGAAAGAGCGGATGCTGTTGAAAAGTCGGCTAGAAATTCCTTGGCAAAGCTTCATAGTAATATCCAAAAGAAATGTTGTCAGTTTAATGAAAAGCTTCCAAGGTATGGATTGGCAACTGCGGAACAGTTTATAGATGCAATGGAAAATGTTCGACAACACAGTGAATATACGGAGGCGTACTTCTTAGAAAATTCGTATATTAATTTTGGAAGGAGCAATTGCAGTTTATGTAGCAGCAATAAAAATATATATACAAGCATACCTATCAACAGCGAAGGAAAAGCAATGTTTTTCAATTATGGCGAAAACGAGCCTGTTAGGGTTATTAGTATATGTGTTTGTAAGACTAATGATTTAGAACAAATTCCTGGAACACCGACTCAAGAAAAAAGTATTTCTAACTGTGTTTTAAACAATTCTTTTAGTTTTACAGTAAAGAACGATCTCTCGCCCATAGTAACTGATATACGACTTTACAATCGGAGACTTGATTCGGGTTGCAGCGGTACCTAGTAACCTAGTAAGAGACGATCACGTCCAATGTTAAGAAATATAAAAACCCATAACTCCTAAAAAAAAGCTTGGCACTGGGACATCGTAGAGAGTTGTTCAATGGCTCATTTTAAAGTAAACTAATTGGGTTAAAAATCTTTTGTAACTAAAATAAATTATTTCTAAAAGAGAATAAATTTTTCCACTAAAAACTGCTACCACTTCTAATCTGAATTTGTTTTTGTTGCTGCCCAGGTGTGGACCAGGTGGTATTAAGTATATTCGTATTGGGTCGTACGTATTAGGTGTTACAGACCAGGTCGTATTCGTATTAAGTCGTATTAGGTATCCTGTTGCAGGACAACTTGTTCTACAACACAGAGCATTTTTTTTCCAAATATTCAGTAGAACTGAAAGAACTGTTTAAAACACAGTTAGAAATACTTTTTTCTTAAGGTGGTTTTCCAGGAATTTGTTCTAAATAATTAAGCTTACAAAGACATATACCAATAACCCTAACAGGTTCGTATTCGCCATTAACTTTAAATTTCTATTCAAATCAGCCCTCTCTGAAGTTTATACGAGCATCCCTTCCATAAGAGCCATATATGCCCCAAGGACATAACTTGCAATGCCTTCCCCCGGGCCCTTGGTGGTTGTGTCGACAACTGAGTTTTTTATCTAAAAAACTCAATTTATCAATTCCTTAGGAACCGGATTAGGTGTATCCTGCGGATTAGGTGTAGGTGTATTTTTAGTTATTTGATTAGCATTTAATTGAATTGCATTTTGTAATTTGATTAGGAATATACCTAATCACTGGATATTCTAAATCCGCCACATAAGAGCAACATTCCCCACCAAGCTACTATTGTACGTTACCTTACAGTGATTTGAACCTAGATCTTTAGAATTTGAATGCAAGGCTTTAAGCGAGCGTACTACCGGTGACGAATGGTAAAGATGAATTATTCTCTTTTTGATTATAATAGAGTCATAGAAAAATCGGAGAAAAATGGAACCCTGGATTATTTCTGTTGCAAATAAAACAGGCCTCATTTTGAAGGAAATTACTGCATCTAGTCACTTTTGTAAGTAATAAAAAAACATTTGAAAAACAAAATAAATTTTTACAAAAAAAAAACAGTATTCCCGTGTACAAGTTCATGGTTGTAGCGATAACTGTAAACTAGTAAAAAACGAACTCGACCAATTATTAATGACATAATGACCAATTATAAATTAGTTTTTTCATGTCATAAATGACAGGAAAAAACTTGATTTTTCTTGACTCATCTAAAAATTAACTCTCACTCAACTCCCCATCAATGTAAATTAT